>JBBPME010000341.1:0-23493 GCA_038090155.1 Rossbeevera pachydermis
GATTTCATGGTGAGTTGTACGTGAAACAGGCTATAATTACCAACGGAATTGACATTCTTGCTTCGTAGGATGGTGGTCGTTCTCATTGACCGCGTTGCATCGACTTGTTGCTTCGATCGTACCTTTCATGATATGATTCATGCAGTTCTTTGGCTGTTCACGTACCCATGTATTGCCGAGCCATTGCCCTTGCAGGTACACTCCGAGTACTACGCGTGTTATCAAAGGCAATCGGCCCGGGATTAGCCTGGACACGGTTTCAACGAATGAAAACTGGGTTCATTCACGTTGCCCATCCATCATGTGTAGATATCCTAATGGTTCATTCAATGCAAACCAAGCTCCACCTTCTACGTATATAGCAACAGCAGCGCATCTCCCTGCATTCACAGCTCAACGGCTCACCCCAAGCACGTTTCTTATCAAGGAATGGGATGACATTTGGACAGAACATCCATTCATCTATGCCAAGATCGTGCCCTCCGCCCAAACGATCCTGCTCCTCGACACAGGATGTGGTGGAAGAACATACAATTCTAACATCGGGCTCAAAGATCTGCGCACCTTCATTGAGACCGTCCCCGTGAACGATAACGGAGCAAAGCCCCTCAACCCTGGTGGAAAGCTGTCCTACATCATAGTCCAGAGCCACTGTCATTACGACCACATTCGTATGTGGAACAACTGCGTTTCGAATCTTAGCATGGACGCTGATGACGTGACGTGATCGATTGGACATATTAGTCGGCGCCGAGGCATTCGCGGTCGACAGCCCCATCCTCGGATCCAGCCACGACCCTACCTTTGTTTCGCCCGAAAACCTTCCCAACCACTCTTTGTGCGACAGCCTGGGTATCCGGACACCCTCATACAAACTCAATCTTGTTCCTCATCTACACTCTATAACATCCACCTCCGGTAACGTCCCTCTAGGTATCACGGTATTGCACACTCCCGGACACACGCCAGACGAACTAGCATTGTGGGACGCAAAGGAGGGCACGCTATACGTCGGAAATACCCTATACGAGGACGATCCCATCATATTCCCCGAAGCCGGCTCACTCCCGACATGGTTCTTGACCATTGACCAACTGTTATCCTTTGTTCGGAGCCAACCCAATGCAAGCCAGATAAAGGTCAACTGTGGGCATGCCACAGCCATGAAGCCTGCCATCGACGTCCTTAAGGCCACAAAGAGGTTCATGAATGACGTGGTTTCGGGGAAAGAACCGTTGAGGGGAAGGCACCAAAGAGGGGGAGTTTGGCAGGTTGAATATAAACAAGCGAGTGGTCGATTTTCCTTGAGATGCCCAGAGAGCCTAGTTCTGGAAGCTAGAGAACATGGATCAACGTAGACCATATGATGCACTCTACATAAATGACAAACCCATTCATCGGTTTTTGAGAATATCCTGCTCGAGTTGCGCCAAGAATGCATCAGCATCTGATAATCCGCTTTTCGTACCGCGCTTCTCCGGAACATCAGGCGTACATGAGGAAGAGGCAGTAGACTTCTTCTTCTCCAGCGCAGCAAACGGATTGCTAGCTACAAACGTCGCCGGTGGTGTTGCAGAGACCGAAGATGATCCTGTCGCCCTGTCTCCGCCCCCTTCTGGTGCTGTCCTAGTCTTCCTACGCTTGGCCTCCAAAAGTGCCCGTCTTTCCTCGATTTCTCGCTTGCGTTTCTCGAGTGCTCGACTCGTCGTCGACTCCCTACTCTCCTCACGCATGCCTTCCACCTCGCCGGGTCGTACATCAAACGCGCCAAGATCCTCCCGAGTCTTCTTCGTCTCTTCGCGTGCCGTTCTCAGCTCCTCCATTTGCTTCTGTCTTGCTTCCTCGCCTCCGGAGAACTGGTAGAATGCGGCTCCCTTTGCACGAACTTCCTTCGAGGCATCGTAGTGCGAGGAGAGAGGATTGTTTTCCTCCGAGAATTCTTCCTGGACGGCCTTAATGCGTTCAGCCGAAGGTTCGTACACCGGGAAGAAGTTCGATGGGTTATCTATGAAAAGGAGTTAGTGACGTGAAGGTCAACTTCAGATGCACATATACTCACGAATGACATCCCTGTCAAGTATAGAGAACGTGAAATTCAATTCCTAAAAGCAGTGCGCGGACTTACGCATCGTCAACAGCCTCTTCCTCGTCTTGTGACCTTGGAAGAAGGTGGCGTGGTACCTCGGACCGCCTGCTGGTTCGTAGTCGACCAAACTCGTCTTCGTATTCGATTACAGGGTCGTCCTTCGTCTCCAATAAACACCACGAATCAAGATGAACGACAACGATTTCCATACCTCTTCTTCGCTCGGTTTGGTGGGGATTGTTAAAGACTCGTCTACGTCGCTGCTGTCCGATTCGTAGTTTTCGACAGTTTTTGAATCAAACTATCAACCATTTCAAAAAAGTTTACGAAAAAAAAGAAAAAAAAAGGAAACACGCACGTCGACCAACAGCGCATCGTACTGCTTGTCACTCAACCCTCCAGACTTGCCCTTCATTAGCTTATCGTACACCTCTGCCTTACGCTCCAACGCCTCGCGTGCTGACTCTATCGTCACCTTGCTTATGGCTTCAAGCTCAACGTCGCGCGCCGCACGTCCATGTACGCCCTTGTTGGACCGGGTCCATACGGTCGGTTTCTATATTATGATACGCAACGAATCGTTAGCAAGTCTCGTAAAATGGGAAAACTACTTACCTTCTCTGGTCGCGTTCGTCCTTCGCCCGGGATGTACTTGACACCACCAGTTGCCTTCGTTCTCGTGAATTCGTCTGATTTTTTTGCAAGTTCGGCCTTCAGATCAAAGAAGGAGCTGACGCTGACGCCCGCAGCTTTCGACTTGTCGGTTGGGGGCATCCAGACTCGATTCTGGGTATCTTTAAGGACTGGTAAGTTATAGCCGTGGCCTTGACTAAGGTCATAAATCGATCACGTGACTAAACTAGTTCCCCTATGTAGCTACGAAACCACTAGACCATCTCAAACCAGCAGCTTTGCAAAGCTAGTCGTAGAGTCAGTATCACAAGCAGGAGCCCTGATTATGCCAGAAAAAACGAACGTGGCATCGATCTGTTTCACTTGAGGGAGAGACAGCATGATCTTCCGTCGATAATTTGCGCCCTCTGATTGTTGGCATGGGTTTCCTTCTAGGTATATTGTCTCCAACGATGTCAGATGCTTGAGTTGTGTTTGGATTGCATTCAAATCAGTAATCTTGTTATTGTTCAACTACAAGAAGAGAAAGACATTTACTCGAGGCTCATTCTGTAGCGGAATCCACATACCCATAGTTCCTCTAAACAAGTCAAATGTGAAATGTTCTCGATCGCAGGTATGAAATTCACTCCAAGGTCCAAGGTCTTGAGCTTGATCTGGCGAAATGCATTCGTTACCGTGCCCTGTGTCATATTTGGTCCACTCACGTTGTGCTCGAGACCTTCGATCCTCTCGACCCCATTATGACTGAGATACAGTTCCTCGAGGCTCTCCAATCTTTCTATATTCTCGATCTTGGTAATACGATTCGACTGAAGAGACAGAATCCTGAGTTTCGTAAGCTTATCCAAATTCTGGTGACATCCCAAAGTCAGTATCAAGGTCAGCAGACGTCAAAGGTGTAGATACTTCTAGTTTCTGCAGCTTATTCTTCCCTAGCCACAGCTCCTCGAGATTGACGAGTGCTTCCAGTCCCTCTATCCTCTGGAGAACGGGTCAATAGAATATAAGGCGAGCATCATCGCAAACGCACCCTGATCTTATTTCCCCCAAGTTCGACACTGGTCAACGACAACGAGGCTTCGAGGCCTGTTATCTTCGATATTCGATTCTGCACGAAATACACAGTCCGTAGAGATCGCAGACGAACAAGAGCCTCCGGTATGCTTCTTAGGAGGTTAAATGAGAGATCCAACGTGCTACATGCACTGCACGTCAGTATATACATCTTTCAAGAAAGAAAATTCATCACATCAACGACAACAGCTCGTCTAGAGCCTCCCCGACTATTTTGATTTTGTTGTCGTACAGATCCAGCTCTTCCAGTTCCCGCAACTGATGAAACACATCCGGGTCCAGAAATGACACGGCGTTCTGTCGCAGGCATAACCGCCTCAGATGACTCGCGAAGCGCTGCAGCCGCAGGGGCGCCAGCGAGTTCAGCCGTGCATGCAAGAGTTCGATGTCCTACAAACCCGAAGATCGTGAATGAATAAGACCGAGTAAATGCAACGGCGAATCACGCACGTCGGTATCGTCCGGGAGGTCTTCGAGTGGATCCTCTTTGTTCTCTTCTATATCTTCTTGGGCTGATTCATACTCGGAACCGTCGTCGTGGTCATCTGCGGACGGCAGTAATACGCGCGCAGTCGGGCTGGGGCTCGCAATTGGATCTAAATGCGTCTGTTCTGAGAAGTAAATGGTACTTACCGATCCACAACAACGAACTCGTCCTCTGCGATGGTCGTGCGCACTTCCGCGTCTGATCCCGACATGAGGGTAAAGTGCACTAGGATTAGGTAATTCCGACCCGGCGGGTAGTACTTTATTTATTCATGACTCGAGGGTTGACATAACCAGTGAACGTTCATTATTAGTAGTAGGTCTCGGGTTCAAGTTACTGTCTGTCACCCTGGACGAACAACGCCTACCAAAAGAAAATTACCACCAGCCATCGGTGGAGGTCCACGACCAGGTAGGGCTGGATGTAATGAATAGCGAGACCGCTTTAGATAGAGGGCGCTCGTTGGCGAAAACTATACATTCCGCAATGAAACCACATAATGTGACCCGGGCTGCCGCGCTACTTCAGCCAGCGGGACACCCGTTTGCTACCAACAGCCTTCCTGAGGATGCGGACCGCACGGAGCCGTTCTCCGTGGCCTGTTGCCAGGTGATCATTTCTCCTTACGAAAGTCGGATGCATCGTTAGGTCCTCATTCAGCGCCACTGCCAGCAAACTGCCAGTGACCGAATTGCCGTTGTTAACTCGATCGAGGGCGTCGTTCAACTTCGACGTCCATTTAATCGGCATCAGGGGATCTCGATTAGTGCTGTATCACCTCAGCCATTTTATTGCTTTCCCAAGGCTGCGGCAGTAGTGACTTTCGCACTTCATGCCTTAGTGGAGAATGCAGTCAGAGCAGTGTGATCGCTCAAGGGGGGCTCGGAAGAACGTGATCAGCCTAATCGTTCCTGTTTCTCATAGTATTCCAGCTATTCTTTGAGTTCAAACGATGTGCTAAATTTCAGTAAAACTAAATTCCTCTCCAAGGCCAGGGCCTATGCCGGCCGCCTTCATGATAACCGCTGCAGAAATCTCCCGTCCGTTTCCCCTCAATCTGCAAATATCTTGCAAACGTTTTGCCGATCTTCTGAAATCCGCCGCCTCCTTGCCGTCCCCTGTCACTCTCACAAGCGCTGCCCCAAATTCCTCCGCCTGAACACCCGGAGCAGCCCTTGTGCTCCCGAATATCCCAATGTTCAAAAACTCGGCACGCGCCGCATAGTCATACGTGTCAAGCCAAACAGGGAGGACAATGTGTGGTGTGCCAGACCTGTTCAATGTGACTAAGCGCAAATCAACCCGAGAAGATTGTAAATCCTACCAGATACCCTCGAAGAACGAATTCGCCCCTCCATGATGGACCGTGCAAATCAGATTTGGATGTTGCAATATCGAAACTGGCTCTGCATCCAACCATGCCAAGATCTTCACTCTCCCTTCTCTGACCTCCTTCCCAATAATTTTGTCGATCACTGCGTGAATATTGCCCGTTGCCTTTACCTTCCAGAGTACCTGAATGTTGGATCCCTTTCTATCATGGAAATCCATTACGATACGGACTGCGCTAGCCATCTCTCTTGCTAATTTCTCGTCGGAACCAACGTGTGATCCTAAGTTGATCAACACGGTCGGGCCGTTGTCCAACCATTTGGTCAAAGATGGATCGCTCACTTCCAAAGGATCGAAGGGCACGATGATAGGTCCACACAAGATTAACTCCTGCGGGATGACTGCGAAGGGGAAGTCGATTGCGGCAAGCGAGGGACAGATATGCAGTATTCCTGGGGAAGGTTTCCCATTAAACATGGTTTCCAACCCCAAAGGACTGCGTAAGGCTTGGATTTGTTTCGTATGCGGTGAAGTCACCGAATACACAGCAAGTCGGATCATGAGATAGATGTTGAGGGGAACCTGCCACCACTTGAGAGGAAATGAAAATCCTGATGACATACTGGACAACATTAGCTCCAGTTAAAAGAACTCAAGAGACAGAATTTATAACAGACATTGGATATTTCCAAAATACGACAGCGTAGGGTTGTATGTTTGGCACAATATCCTTGATTGAATTAGGCGATATAACCAAGAATCTTTGACCCAAGAGCGTGCAGGCATCCCGCGCGAGATAGAACATCATATCGATCACTACCGTATTTGGTTTGACGGCCGTGATGATCTTCTTCATAATCTCGATGCCCGTAAGGTATTCTTCAGGAGACCAAGGACATGTTACGATAGCTAACGTCGAGTAGCTTGCCAATGCACCCGACAGACCAGGAGGGTGCGGAAGGGTATCACTGTTTATACCATGCTTCGCGAGACCTTCCCAGTATGACATGATTCCATTGCATTCATGGAAGGTAACGGAACCTATGGGCGTTTCACCAGAATGCGAAGCATGGCGAACAACGAGCTCCTGGAGTTGCCGGACGCGGGAAGCGAGCAGTGGGAAAGAGGCAATATGAACGTTCATGCCTGCCAGTGCGAGCTCGTATGAAATTGCAAGGTTCACATTGGCTTGACCGTGTTCCGGGTAGGTAAAGATGAGTACGGAAGGAAGGGAATCCATGGAAAATAGCAAGTACAGAGAAACGCAGCAGCAAAGTCGGCTGCTCGACGGCTTCGGCGTCGACCCGGCAAGTCCTCTTAGCCGATAGCTTAACCGAGCCCTTTGGAGCCACTTATGACGTGAACTACGCGCGTTGCTTAGGAAGCTCTCGGCAACATTTCGCACACTATACAGTAAATCATCACCGGGGAAAGCGACGGATAGTACTCGGGATGGAAATACCTATTCAATTATTATAGCTGCAAATAACAATAGAACTCGAAGCGCCATTTTCCTTCGTGTCTGATGATCGAATTAGCGATTGGTCGCCGTCGAACGCGACGGGCAAACACGCACTGCAATGACAGTCCGACGGAGAGAGTCGGTTAAGCTAAAGCGATGCGACTCGGAGAATTATGCGAACTTGTGGGGGAGTTCCTTTCATCTTTTCGATCTTGTCAACCTGGGGGTAAAAGATTAGCTAATAAAAGGAGTATAAGCCAATACACAAATGCTGCATTAAATTTTTTTTCCATTTCCAGGAGCAGAAGGAAAGAGCAGTACCACAGCGAGGGAATGTCCGGGTCAGGGACATGTATGTACGATGATGGCACGAGTGCCTGAAGTGCTTGTCAGTGGGCGGGATCCAGGTTGACGCGGGGAGTCTCACAGTCGAAATGCAAACATGTTAGTGCACGCATCTAAGTGGCGAAGCTGAAAGTACAGGAGATAACAGTCTCGGTGCAACGATGGGGTCTGTGTGTCTCCGTGATATATCATAAGTATGGGGTCGAGCAACAACGGTATCAGTAATCGTCGCTTATCGGATCAGTGTGAGGCTGGGTGACAGACTTGAAATTCAAACTTGAGAGTCTTCTCATTGGTTACAACGGGGACACTGAGCACCGCAAACTTTGCGGAGGCAGTAGGCACGTTTACCTACGGCTGCGTAGCTCTTCGAGGCGTTCCAGATGTTGCCACCGTTTGGTATCTTGTCCGACAGGAATGGCGTGGATTTGTTCTTGAGATTGTGCGGTACAATGTGTGGTGAATCACAATGTTGTCCAGGGCCACAGGAGGCGCTGGGCTTGAGTGAGAGGAAGAACGAAAAAGTAAAAGGATGGTACCTGCCAACTAATATGGTGCCTCTGCAGACACTTTAATCGAAGTGAAGCGTAAGGTCAGTTGTGACCCAACAAATAATCCTACCTTGATGGTAGCTAATATCGTTATCAATGGACTTGAACGTCCGTGCAGTGTGCTGTGCTGTGTAGAAACTTTGTGTGCCATGCAAATCACGCTCAATCGATCGAATCTTATTACCTTGCCCGACGGTTGGTCCTGTACTCCACGTTAGGACAAATGAACCACAAGATCGCAACGGAATCGGCACCGACTCGGCGGGTCGTGGTTTGAGTACTGTGATTAATTGGATGCACTCACCCTCATGACGACAACCCTAAATTCTCAGTGGCACTCCTGAGAAGTGGCGAACAGTTCCTATCCTCAAACAGTGAATGGTGACGGGTTCACATGAACACCGTCCCTTTTAAACGTTCTCTGAAGCTCATTACACTATATGATGACCACGTTGAATTGACCCGTTGAACTCTGTTGACCGAAATAGTAATTTACAACTATCACGACCGTTATGCTATCTTCACCGTCTAGCGTTTGCAGTATAATTAGATTACGACAAATTCATACATGGATGGGACATACCTTTGCATACAGCGAGTCCACCACTTTGCCAACTTGCTCGAGAGTATCGATAGCAGCACCATACGTGTTCTAGAGTGGAGGAAAGCACGCGTGAGCACCACACACTCGACCGTTTATATGAAGAAACATACGTCGACTTCGGGTTCATCATATACGAGAAGGCATCCCCTCCCTTGATCCAACACCCCATGCAGGACCTTGTCCAGGATCATTTGGGACAGTCTATCGGGAGCGTCAACCAAGAGGGCACCAGCCCAAATCTGTGGCTTACTTCGCTTCGACATCCTGCCGGCTTTGGCCAACCTGCTTCGCTACGTAGTCGATCTCGACAACAGAGTAAGGTTCAACTATGCGGAGCAGGTTTTGTTGCAGCAGAGTATCGTACAGTGCAGCGAGGTGCGAACGAATTGTCTGGTCAGATGAAAGTTCTGGGGAGGGAATTTGATCGTGTATAGTTAGAAGAGGCGACAAACTAACCATCTTTATAATCACGCAAAACCTTCTCAAACTCGGCCAGGTTACGATTTTGGTGAGCGATTGCGATGTCTCGCATGCACTCGATCTCTCGTAGCTGAGCATACTTGGTCGTGAGCTTGACAGATAGAAGTGACGTAACGTCCTCGGGCTGGTTTTGTTTCCTCGGTGGTAAATAGGAGCTGAATATCTATAATGTATAGACTAACCAAGTTGAGCATGACCTTGCACAAAAGTATGTACTTAAGCGCAGTCAGCGCAGCGGGATCGTCCTGAGCGGTCATGTTCTCAAACGTCTCGAAGAAGTATGAGTAAGCAGTGCTGTAATCCTTGTCCTCTGCATGTAGAATGCCAGACTGTAGGTCGAGGGCAGCTTGGAGGTGAGGAGGGCAATATATTGAATTTGCAGCCGTTCTGGCAGAAGTGAGTGCAGCCTTACGGACCGATTATTCTAGCGAATATAATCAAGATAAAGGAAGGATTACCATACCTTTGCTTTGGTGAAATTTGCTATGCCTCGATAAACTCGACTTTCGAGAAGGTGGACTTCTGTGAGAATCATCTTGTCATCAAGTTTCTTTAGCTCCGTCAAGAGTGTGTCAATCCGCGTCAAAGCGGCCTTGAATTGCAGTGCTTCTAGTTGTCTAGAAAGAGGATGGGTGAGACAGCACAATTGTTTACTCTTTAGGTGCCCTCACAGTGCCACGAGGCGTATTTCTAGACTGTGCTTCAGGAATATACGTTTTTCACGTTTTGACCAGTCAATGTTGTCCATGAGGACGTCTATCTGAACCTGGCGGCTGTTTGGAATGTCGTTGAAGTAATTGAGCAACGTTCGAACTGGAACCCGTTAGGAGCTGCAAATTAGTGCTACGCCTGTGCGACTCACTGAGCTTGGCCGTTTTAGCCTTGGCCGTCGATGACATGAACGATCTCGACAGTGTGATGACCTCTGCCAGACCCTTGCCATTTCTACATACAATCAGGTTCGTGTCTGTCAACGAAGCGGGTGATGTGCGTACTTTTGATCGCGGTAAAGCTCAGCGAGCTTAATCATGGCGCCCTCCTGGTCCCGGAGCAACTGATCTCGGTCCATGGGTGCATCGGAGGTCGAGGCTGTGAAGGATATGAACACTTGATACAGCCGAAAGAATATTTGAACTTACTTTCTGGAGCGAGTATTTGCTTGTATATCTTCTCCGCGCGCTTTGGGTTTGCAGCAGCGATTGACTCTGCCTCTTTCAGGAGTGCGTCGTTGCTGGACATCATCGATGAATGACGCGTATGTAGTCGTGGGAACAATAAATGTCAGCGGCCACGACGGATCAGCACAGTCGTTATCGTATCAAGATTGCACTGTGCAACGGACAGTTTCGCATCGGCTTTTGATTTGCTGGGGGACTCAGATGTTTTATGACCTTTATTCCCTCTCAACCATCAAACACTCGCAATACATGCCTAGCGACAAACCCCCAAGCTGCCGTCGATATTGATATTTATAGACGAAGAAGAGCACACTTTTCATCCCACAATATGCGTTCCTTCTTGGTCTCCTTCGTTGCATTTTGGCTCAGCCTTGTTTCTGCTCTTCGCTATCGCGGGGCCGACATTTCTTCCTTGCTCCAACTCGAGTTAACGTCTAATATCCGATTCTCGACTTCATCGGATGCAGCGCCTCTTCCATTTGAACAAATTCTTCGTGACCAAGGG
The DNA here is from genome assembly GCA_038090155.1 of Rossbeevera pachydermis. Lineage (NCBI taxonomy): Eukaryota > Fungi > Basidiomycota > Agaricomycetes > Boletales > Boletaceae > Leccinum > Leccinum pachyderme. The sequence goes on from JBBPME010000341.1 coordinate 10,741, forward strand.
GTCAACCTTGTTCGAATCAGTGTTTGGACCTCCGGAACTTATGACCTAGATTACAGTCTTGAACTCGCTAAAAGGGCAAAGGCTGACGGAATGGCCTTATTGGTCGACCTTTTCTATTCTGATACATGTAACAATTCTCGGATGAATACATCGCACAACGGACTGATTTTATTGAAAACAGGGACAGACCCTATACACCAGGCCATTCCTGACAATTGGCCTACCGATCTTGACAGACTTTTGTCTCAGGTTTACTCGTGAGTTCATAACTCTACCCTACGACACATTTATCTACTGGGCATAGCAACTGACGCATGAGTTCTCCTAGTTACACTTACCAAGTGGTGAAGTCCTTCGAGGACCAGGGAACTCACATTAACTATATTCAGGTCAGATCTCCTTTTGTTTACACACCATTTGATGTCAATCAACTGACTGTTCGAATCAATGTAGCTCGGGAATGAAATCAACGATGGCCTTCTCTGGCCGGTGGGACGAATCACTACCAATGGCTTCACACCGGCATCTAAACTTCTCCACGCGGGAGCACTCGCGGTCCGCAAAGCTTCTCCGAGCACTGAAACCGTTATTCACGTATCTAATGGATGGGATCTGGAATTCGTTACTTGGTTCTATAGTGGAATTATGACCCACAACGAGACCGACACAGGTTTGGGTGGTCTTTTAACATTCTCAGAGTTGGGCGTGATGGGCACCTCTGCATATCCGTTTTATTCGATGGAGGCCACTTTCGCGAACTTCAATCGCTCGTTGACGTACCTCGTATCCAATTACAACAAGGTACGTGGGCACTACATGTATAATTAGTCACTCTGGTCTGGTCTCATGAGCGTTTGCAGGATATTATGATCACCGAAACTAACTGGCCCTTCGAGTGTGACATGTCGCTCAGCGAACCCATTGCTGTCGGCGTCCAAGGCCAGATTGAATGGACCAAGGGCCTTGGCTCCATTCTCGACGGCCTGAATAACGGAAAGGGGTTGGGGCTGGTGTACTACGAACCTCTATGTATCTTTAACCCGAAGCTGGGTTCTGGTTGTGCTGTTCGTCTGAATTTTGCATCCCTCTTTCCCGCACGAACCAGAATTCTGACTTTCCGTTTTCTTGGGGTTCCAGGATAACCTCTTGGTGTCGAGTTCGGGAGTGGCCAGGGAATCTATAACTTTGTTCCAGCAGCTGTAATGGCGCAACAGGAAATACCTCCCGGGCTTGCTGGTCGAGCTCCGTCGATCGACTTGTGGAACTGCAGGATACCCATCGAGTCCGGAAGTTTATCAGGCCATTAATCCTCTCTTTTATTTGGTGGTAGTACATTGTAGCGCGCCACCATACATATACATACGTCCGTTTAACCGTCTGAGGAACGAGTTCTTACCCCACAGCGAGCTGCTTCTTTGGTGCGAGAACACGATGCAAGCGATCGACGTACATATATAAACCGTATTACTGGCCCGTACCAGACGACTCGGAGCTGACAGGTCCTTAATCGGGCGACGTCGTGACCGAGAGGGTTAGATGACTAATCCATTACTACACCAGGCCACACCCCCAACTTAAAGTTGGACGAGCCGTTCAAAAACATGCCATACTGTGTTAGGTCGAAACAAGGTTCGCTGGTCCCAGCCCCTCTGAAAGAATGACTGAATATTTCTCATTACAAGCAACAAACTCGTTTCCTCTCCATGAGCCTGAGGGAAACCTGGATGACGGTCATAGTGAGCATGCTGATGGTAGCATTGACTTTCTATTTCAAATTTAAAATAAGAGCACGCGCTGGCGCTTATCCTGCAACCACCTCCACCTGAGACGGTACAGGTCCGTAAAGTTAAGATTTCGTCCACAGGATGCTAGCTTCAGCTCGCCCAGGTGATTAAACCATTTGCACCTTCCCACTTCCCAAAACTTTTGTCAGTGATCGAGAATGAGCTCCATAACCTTGCTGTAAAGTACGTTCGATTGGGAGGTACATTGGAACAGGCATCGCCGGCTAACCTATTACATAGGTTGACTTACGTTGACGATGAACAAACTCTTCTCATCGTGACACCTTTATATATACACGGATCATTCACTAGCTCTCTCAATGACGCCGTCGGAGACTTTGTCAGGATCTTTCGCCACTACAACCATGACCACATAAATTTGCCCTCACTTGCCGTTCACTTACACTCATGCCTGGAATATCCAAAGGTGGATGGAACGGCAGGAGAAATTTTATCCTCATGCTCGAAAGCTCCACCGTTCTTACACCGCCCAGACCGAAGTGGATAGGGGAGATCGCTTTCACCATTTCTTCTCCTATTACCCGCAGGCGTGCCCAGGTCGTCAACAGCCATGCGAGTATCGATCTCGCTTTCTTATTGACGATCGAAGAGCTCCCAGGATGGGAGTACCCGAAATCTGACCCCACACAACCCCCCTTGACATTTCCGGAGTTCGCTTCCCAGGTCTCTCCACTCGGACTGGACGTTGTAGGCGGATCTATCATGCTGAATGGCATCCAATGGATGTCTATTACCACAATAGCACTCAAACTATATCTCCGCAGACCCTCAGGGCATCTAACGATCGATAGCAATATTCGCGATTCGTTCTCTGTGGTAGGAGTAAGCACTTTAAAAAAATATTCTTTACACATACTTACAGAATTCACAGACGCTTTATCCAACAATCAATACACAAGATGTCGATCGAGTTTTATCCGAAGCTTCTCAGAGCATCAAGGCATCTCTTATCGCTGAGATGGAGACGAGCAACGTTGACGCCTTGACCATCAAGCTCATGCAGGCGAAAACTATTGCTCTCGTGATTTCGTGGGAAGAAATTATGAGGCTCGTTCGCAAAAGGTTGGTACTGACTGCATGCAAGCGGTATCTCAACTGGCATGGTATCATGTGTCACAGGCATCTTCAGCTGTAGTTTGTCAATCATACATTACTATCATTGTCACCATCATTAATTCTGTTCACGAACTCAAGATGTACAAATAGTGTTAGATTCTAAGCATTCGGGTTTCTCGCGACAACATTACAGCATTGCGTGAATGAAACGAGACGACGCGACATCCCCTGCGATCAGTGTTTCCTAGAAGAGATACCAAGCCAACACACTAAAAACCTTTAGAAATAGTAGGAATAAGTGGTTCATGACTTTTAGTTTGACACATATCATATCAACCAATTCGGGAAGTTGCATCGCTACGGAACTAGCCGGGTAGAGTATGAGTCAATGCACAGGTAACAGTAATTACTAGCGACTCACTTGCATCAGTTCCAGCCGGCCCGGTGTGGGTTCCACCCCTCATGCATGCAAATGCATTTTGCGTGTCACAAACACAGCATGGGAAAAAATGGACCCGCATTCTCGATGGCGATCGATCGGAAAAAACCTATGTTGCCATCAGTATCACCCTTATGAACCCCGGCACCACCAGCAGAGCGACCGATGGGCCGACGATGATATGACGACGGCGACGAAAGCTGCGACAAGAACCAGAGGAGGTTGAATCGACAACGATCCAAGCGCGCGGACTGGGGGTGTTTCTTCGTCGCGTTCTCAGCCATTTGTGAAGCATGTTTGCCCTGGATCGTATCTCTCCTCCAAAAGACGCCCAACATCCTCGTCAACATTTCAACCCCGTCTGTGATCACAAATACTCCAAAAGGGCGTCATTGTTCAGATAGCACACTTGCCAGTGTAGACGTGTCATGATGCAGGCCTACATCCTACAGCAAGTTAGAAGTACCAGCAGAATTACGAGGCAGGGACATCCATTGGACCACACGACAGCAGTGTCACCTCCCTGCTGCAATCCAAACCCGCACGGGCGTTAACAACGCAAAAAAAGGTAATCAGAAAACGACCAGTCTTCTCCAGAATGATTCGCGGAACCACACACCAGAGCATATTCTAAGACGCCACGCCTCCTGTGCATGCACAACCACTCAGAAAAAATTCCACTACCTCCGGACAAGCAGGTCCTACGCCGTTTGCATCCACCCGTCTTGGCCTGCAGGGGGGACATCTTCTTGACTCCAGATAGGTGGCTCAACCTACTGAAATTGCACTGACGACTTGCTTCGCATCTGAGTGCGGAGCCATCAATCAGAGTCAACGGTATCGGGAAGTGACGGCGAGCACTAACAATCGATTTCTGGCAATGCGACTCCACGACACACAGAAGAAGCCCCTCCCACGCTACTGGTCGCTCTCCACCTAACGTCCAGCCGAGGTAAGTTCCCGCGGCCTCTCCGTTCTCCAAGGACATGGAAGGAGTTTGAGCAAGCGCCAACGCCAAGATACCTATGTAACGACAGCTGGACCAGTGGGTTCCATTACGGTGAGGGTATTAGTTTTAGTTGAGCCTATACCCCGACAAGCCGGGCATGGCCCAAGGGTACATGATGGTAACCCGGTGATGGTGTCCCAAGCACAAGACAGTGATAATCATGGACTCGGTCAGGCCAAACGCTATGCACCTGGCTCCCGTTCATGCACGTCTGGACGGGCATCGGGCATCGTCGTGTAATGCAAGTGCTCTGACACGAGGGAGGTGGAGCAAAAATGCCAAAGTGTTGATGTAGCCTGACAGACGCTGCCCTATGATTGAACCGCAACGCCCAGCTCCTTGAAGACAACTGGCGGTCCGAAGGTCAGGTTTGGTCCGGATTGGCGTATCATGATGCAGTGTGGGGCGGCGTTCGTAAGCTCGAGCCTTGAGGGCGTTCACTACGTCCCTCACGGTCCGTCCGGGTGCGGTGGGACGATGCACACGCCCAAGGGCAATTGGGCGGTAGGACATGGGCCGCTGAGGGCCGTCGCTTGTGGATGTGTATCACTGCGACTACGGCCAGCCAGGACCGGCGTTGCGGGCAGGGCATGTGGGCCAGGGGGTGATAGGAACGAGCGGGACGAGCGGGGAGTGGGAGAAGGGGGGCGAACTAGCGCCGAGAGCAGGAGAGAGAAAGTGCAGATAGCAAACGGGGGGAAATTGGTCCACAAGTTATCCCATCGCCCCGCCAAGCGAATTCGCCGCTCCGCTTGTCACAAACTTTGGAGACAGCGGGGACTACTAGTACTCCTCACCAGCACTCCCACCCATGGCTTGCCTGCCGAGTTGAACCGCCGTCGAACATTCGTTCGAGCACCAAGCGGTGGGGGCCCCTCGTGGTCCAGTCTATTTGTGGGACGGTGATCATCGCAGAAGAAATTCATGATCTGATTACAACGCCGCACGGACGACTCGATCGGATGGCCACGGTGGCTCATGTCGACTCAACAACCACCAATGCCGCCACTTATATAAATACATATTCCTGATAGCCACACCGTGGCCCCGCCGCTCGATAGACAATCGTGATCCACTGATTATTGCTTATGGTTTCAAGTTCATGCCTTTTTTTTTTGGCTGACACACGCCTAATTGAGCGATTTACTCAAAAAAGTCCGTCGACGCGTCTAGATCTGCTGCTAAGCAGCAATTGGCGCCGCTGGTCGAAAATGATAACATAACAAGGCGATCGTCCGAAGAAAAAAGGAACAAACCTTCAAACCTCGCAACGTCAATGCTGGTCGACCACCGTTGTTTAAAACACGTACTCGTGAACGATGATCCTATTATCCAGTCTCCCCCGGATCATCCATTAGTCATCACACATCACAAGTTATCCAGGATCTGAATTTTATGTAATTTTTAATCTCCCTCCTCCACAACCGTAACCGACGTCAAAAAAGCCGCATCATATGATCGTTAATCTGAATCAAATAGACACTTCAATGGTACGAGTGTTCTAGTCCTTCGCTCCATCCGTTCGAACCTGTGTTCGTCCCCTGAGTCTATTGAACCGTTTATCTATCCTCACATGTACGCCGCATGGACTCGACGATGAATGAATACATGGTGATGTTTGGCGATTACGATAAAAGAAGAACAAACAGAGGAATTCCAAATACTTAGTACTACAAAAGTAAGGTAGGACAACCAATCATAATCATACGTGTTTGGATCAATGATTCGATGCGTTCGTTCGTTTCAATGCGACGTGGTGGTGATTGAAGGATCCGGAATTGGTAGGAAACAGAACGTGGAGTAGAGTGGAGAAAAAGGAGGACAATGGAGATAAATAGAGAAAGAAAAAAAAGGAAGAAACGGGTTCTGGCAGGCAGTGTTGACTCAGCTGAATGGGGTGGAAACAGATACACACAGAAGCATTACAAAAACAAATTGGATTCCTCGTGCGCAATCCGAAATAAAATTGCGCGAATTTGTGCACAAACAGCGAACGCGAGTCACATGTTTTCTTGTCCGCGATGCTGGCGAAACAATCGGAGAGGAAAAGGGGAAAACAAAAATTTTAGAATTGACCGGAGAATAGAAATGGAAGAAAAAGATAAGGGGGACAAAAAATACAATTGACGTACAAAAACAAACCTCGCTGCATGCCACGCGGCGCTCAGCGCTGCATCGTGTATCGCTCATACTTTTTGTCCGCCGAAGATGACATGGGCGTGCCAGGGCCCATTGCGCTTCCATGTGGTCGCTCGACAACATCCACACCCTTCTCTCGCTCAAAAGACGAGAGCGGAGCGATCGAGTTGCCGCTTGATGTCATAGCCGACGTGGTTACGTACGGATATGTCGCAATTCGAGAGGCTGCCGAAGATATCCCCGACTCTGTACCGTGATCAGGTCCACGGTAGGAGGAGCGCGACTGTGGAGGCTGGCTGGACAATGGCGATGGCATCGGATTGAACGGCCCGGCACTCGGGTGGAACTGCATCCGACCCTCGTTTCGAAGTCCATAGTGTCCATGTCCGTGACCATGAGGCCCTGGTGGCGTCAGAGGATGTGAATAGTGTACAAAGTTAATCCCGCTAGACGGCGGCGAAGGTGATGGTTCAGGGGCGATGGGGCTATGCTGTGAGTACACGTCGCTTCCAGATGCTGACCCGACCGATGATGCCGACGGGAACGAACTACTCTCAAACGCACTGCCCCTGGCACCGGCACCGGCAATTGCAATCGGCGATGATTGACCTGGTCCGCCTTCTTCCTTGACCGCGGTTGGGCTTGGTTTTTCCTTCTTTCTACGTTGCGTCGTTGCCATATGTCCCTCCTTTTTGGCACGAGAACGTGCAAAACGAAGACCACAACTAAGCCAGAAACGCATGCCGATTAGTCAGTCAGTTTGATAGAGAGTTCAGGTGACACGGAGAATACCACGCACGCGTTGCAGAGCTCCTTCTTTCCACTCGGACCTTTCCTCCATTCCGGGCTGCTTGTTGCCTTGCAGCTTGTGCACCGCGGGATCCCAACTGGCCGATTACTACTTCGACCGCTGGTGGGCTCTCGGACGGAACCTGGACTTACGCGATGTCGCGGAGGGGGCACAACGTCTGAAGGGGGAATGGATAGGCCGATGTTATCGGGGCGGTGTCTCTCTCCATAGTCCACGTCGGGACTGGGGGTCGGTTGGTAGCTGTGCTGGGGCCCTCGTGTCTCTCCATAACTGGGTGATTCTGGAGGCCGAGTGGCGGGTTGTGAGCCGTATGGACTTTCGCGCAACGAACACGGAGTGGGGAGAGAACTGAGCGTGTGCGTGGGGCTGCTGCTGTTTTGCGGCCACCGGTTGTAACTCAAGAACGAGGAGGAGTCGGGATGAGAGGACCATAGCGGAGGTGAGTATGGAGGCAAAGACCCGACGAGGTTACCGTACGACGGTGACGGCGCACTGACGGGGGGGAGCGTATAGGAGGTAGGTGAAGCGTCGTACGAGTTCTGAGTGTGGTGCGGTACATAGCTGTCCTGTGCCCTAGTCGAATAGGAGGAATGATGGGCAGAAGTCCCGATACCATTACGGGAACCGTTCTGGATGGTATGACAAGCAAACATGATAGTACCTACTGCGGATGTAAGAAGACCGCATGGCATGACGTCAAGCGAACCACGAACCATGAGGTATGAAGACGCTGTCAACTTCGCCGACGACTGTGGGCATGGTGCCGGCGATTCTCCATCTTCTTGTACAGCTAGTTTTGGCGGTACTGTCATGGGTGGATGTTTGCACTGCGGAGGCGCGCTTTGAGAATTCCCTGGCGGAGGGTTTGTTGGAATACTCGTGGCTGGAGTCTGGTGGCCAGCTGAAGAGGACCTTGTAATCCTGTGCAGTGGAATTGGACAAGATCTGGAAGATGCGGGAGAGGAGACCAGGCTGTGGACAATAGTAATTGAGCCTGTGGTCAAGAATTGCGATCTGTTCTGTAGTCATCGCGGGCGTGCCACACCAATTTGTCCAAGGGGTCTTGTGATGTTCGTCATTGTCTTCAGGGCCGAGGTCAACGATAGCATGGATGAAACAGAGGACGAGGCCCTCTGCGGCCCAGCTGATTACGATATCTACTGCCATGTAGTTGCTGTCCACAGCGACCTTGTCGGCATCACTCCACTGCGGAAGGGGTCCATTATATCCGAGGAAACGGCGAACCCTCGAGAGACGGCAATATCTGACCCTGGCGAAAGGGTTAGGTATATGGTGGAAGGTGTCAAGGGGAGATGACAAACCTCGTGACGGTGCCATGCATGGTTCTCTGTTCGAGAGCCTCTGTAAGGTCTGCTTTGGCGGAAGCTTGCTCCTCTGGGTGGACGAAGTTGAGGAGGGACTTTCCGATGAGGAGGTCGGCCTGGTCTTCGAGATGGCTGGCTAGGACGGGGTCGAGGTAGACGAAGTGCAAATCGGAGGAAAGCAAGGACCAGTCTGAAGGGGGTGAGGAGGTGAGAGGGAGAGGGCGGGAGGAGGGATGATCGGAAGTGCGGGAGGAGACTCACAACAGCGGGTTTCGCCAAATTTTGGGAGGTTGTGAGAGGGAGGATCGGGGGGGAATGAGGAGGGCAAGGAAGTGGCGGAAGAGGTCGGCATGTCCTGATGAGGGTAACCTGAGAGAGAGGAAAGGGGTAAGTGCGATCTGGAATGTTGGTGGTTATGTACGGGAGGGATTTGAGGAAGGGTCTGGTGGGGTAAGCCTCGTTGGGAGGGCACGAGGAAGCTCATAGTAGGTGGAAGTTGATGGAGATGGAAGTACGTGACAGCGGTAGTAGGAAGCAGTATTGTACAGCACGGCGAGGAAATTTAAGAAGGTCTAACGGTCGGTCTTTGTCAAAACAAAACATTAGGGCTGAATAAGACTCGGCAAAACACCACAACTCGCTGGTGGATGTCGATGAGGAGGACTTCTACGGTCCGATCACATGAAGATCCGGTTGAGATCCTCTACCCGACAGAGCGATCACCGCGGCGAGATCATGATGAACACTAGTTAACTGACTACGCTGAGGGAATCTTGACCGTACTTCCTTTTACGGATGATATTCTCTTCGTCGATCTCCAAATGAAAAATAATATTTGGGTCGCTGCTGCAGATGGCGACCTTCCCCGTATACAGGTCCGTCCCGCTCAACACACATCCGCCCGGCCCGCTCACTCCCGCAACAGGACCTTATCGAACGTCATTGCACGTCCGCTCTCTCTTCTTGGCCCTCTCCGAGCTCTCACACATTCACTAGCCGTATCTCCAAATGCACCCGACGATAACACATACACCCCCATGCATGCCGCGGCCTCGTATGCCCAGCTCGACGTCCTCCTCTACCTCGTACAGAAAGGTATCCTGGATTCCCTCCCACATGTGACTCCCTCTCTCAATGATACGTCCAGGTGGTGACGTAAACATCACCGATGACGATGGAGACACGCCACTCTACACCGTCGAAGACGTCAACACAGCTCGGTGGCTTATCGATCGTGGCGCCCGCATCGACTGGCGTAATCGAGCAGGCGCGTCCGTGAGTTCCCCATGCCAACACTCTCCCAGGCCCGCTCTTAGACGCCGTCCCACAGCCGGTCGAGCACCTCGACGAGGAGGGTTTTCCACACGTCGCGGCCTTTCTGCGCTCCCAGCTCGAAAGCGATCCTTCCGCTCGTCGCCCGCCCTCGTCCGAACTTCAGCCCTCTCAGCATTCCCAAAACGCTGCATCAGAAACTTTGACGTCCAACTTGATGCAGTCCGTCGGTGACATCATCCAACGTGCAGAAGCACAAGGACTCGGAACAGACCCAGATCAAGAACTGAGGGATGCCGTCAGTCGAACTGTTCTCGAAGGCGTGTGGACAGGCTATGAACTCACCAATCCAGCCACACTGCCAGAGGAGCAACAGTCTAAGCGACCGAAAACGGATGACGAGCATTAACTCTCTCGTACTAGTCATGTACATAGTCTACCTCCTTTCCTCCGCTCCGGTGATCACGATCATCTGGCATATGATCGATCGCAGCGATCAGACAACTCTCGTTGTCAAGAAACGTCATCAGTACACTCCCAGAGTCCACTACCTCGGAGGACTGAGCGGGGCTACCCGAACCCACACACTCCGGGCTCACTCCAATCCCAGGGCCGCAGCCCGCCAGATAGCTGATTAGAACGGCGACATATTACCCCTTTCCGAGGGCTGCCACTCCATCGCTCGGCCAGTGTGGGTTCACCGTCCGTCTCGTATTGTCCATATTACACATCCATCAATCACCCAATTTGCCAATTCGAAGCATCTTGTCGCATTCAACAAGGCGGCAGGCAGACTTCTCCACCAATCGTCATGAGGGCTTTTAACCCTCCTTGCCCTCGACCGCGGCCATCCTGTGTGTTCCATTATCGTGAAGCACAGAGAAGCGCGCCCCATACGCGGAAAAGACGTGACTGCTCCACTGTACTTGCAGGGAAAGACCTTCTTACCAACAACCATAAAAGGAAATATGTTCCCGCCTTGCACTATCCGTGCGTATTCCTTTTTAGGAAGGCAATGCCCTCGCCACAACGAGAGATGGCACCCTTTGCGACGCTGGCAAAGGCGATCACCCACGAGGACATACAGAAAAAGATAGCCAGAGGGTTGGGCACACACGATTCTCCGGTGCTGGGCCTTGCGAACGACGCACAAGCCAAGGGCTACCACTCCATCTTTCTCCCACTCACCACCGCTAAATGGCGCGACCGGTGGCGGAACATGTGCATCGTACCCTCCAATGGAGCAACGGGAAACGATAGTGAAACCACACATGTGGACACAGAGAGGGCGGCGGAGGCGTGGAGGAAGTCGCCCTCATTTTTGCTTGATGAGGTCACGATAACCAGGCTCGGTCAGTCCTTTTTTCTATCGCTTGATCTTTTGGCCTGATCGTGTTTTGATTAGATGAGGCGGAGATCTTGGTGGCAATGGCATCCGAATGGTTGCAGCTCGACGCGACGGATGATTGGGTTCGTCACGATTCTGGAATCGTCAGTTCTTCCTTTCACCCCTGGATCACATCGCTCACGGCCCTTTGCTAGGCTTTCCAACAAGAAGCTGCGTATGCCTCCTACCTAAACATCCCCACTATCATCCTCCCTCCACCGAGGAACAGGTCTCACGTGGCCTCATACGGCCGTATCGTGAATGAATGCCTCCGGAACACCCCTTATATGCAATTCTCCATTAGGCTCCCCATCTACGACCCTTCCGTCTTTAAATCCAAGCAAGAATCCACGTCTCCTGATCTCGACCTGAGCGGCGCACAGACGTCGGGATCGGCGCCATCGTCGACGTGTGCGTCTCCGAGAGCTGGATCGGGTCCGGGTCCCACGTCCTCGCCTTCGCCTTCGCCCTTTTCGCGACACCACAATCACATCAAAACTTCGAGGGCATCCGTGGCACAGCTGGACGCGACCTGGGAGATGTGGGATGTGATCCGCACCGTGTGTGATAGCAACGCGCGGTTGACGCTGAGTGGGTTTTGATACGCGTTTTGGTCGCGTATCGTATTTCAATTTTCTCTGGATTACCGCTGACTCGTGCTTTGGTTCAGCGCTCGATCTGACACCGCCCCTCCCGGCGAATGCGGCGGGTGTGCTGGATCGATGGGCAGCCGAGCCCGTCCAACATATCTTTTTGCCCGCTTCGGCTTTCATTGCCAACGTCAAGGGATATCCTGTCTTACCCAAAGTCACGCAGACGTTCATTCGACAGAGCATGATCGTGAGTTTCTTCCCCTATCCACTTTCGACGTCGATCGAATGATCCTAGCATCGCCCGACGTTCATTCTATCCGGCGTCGACTCGGGCATACATACGATGGGCGGAGAGCCCGCGTATTTGCAGTACCTCAAACACCTCGAGAAGAGCAGCATGGTCGTACAGGTGGTCAAGACAGAGGGCTCGGTCGAATATTTTGCGCACGGATACCAAGATTACCTCCAGAATCCGTTACAGGTACGCTTGTGCGATTCTTGTTACGTTTTTCATGTGGCTTTGTGTGTGTGTGGCAGCGGTGACCCAGACGCTGAATGAACATGTACATGTACCCATATATGCACCCACACACGTGCACAGCCCCTGATGGACAACCTCCAATCGATCACATATCAAACGTTCGAGCAAGATCCTGTCAAGTATCACAACTATGAAGAGGCGAGGACTTTTTTTTTTTTTGCGGTTTTCATCACCGTGCTACCAACGTCGTTGTTCATCGTCCTGATCGGTTATAAAATATAAAGGCCATCTATCGTGCCCTCGTGGACCGGCCAGATGGGGAGCGCATGTGCGTCGCGTCCTCCTCCTCTTTTGCCACATAGACTATCGCCTGGCGACATGTTCGTTGACCTAATAGTACGGTTGTAGCGTCATCTGTGTCGCTGGCGCTGGGCGT
>JBBPME010000342.1:0-23466 GCA_038090155.1 Rossbeevera pachydermis
GTTTCCTATGCACATGGAGTGGCCAGCTGTCTATCGTTTATCCATTCATTTGCCTGGAAGACAGACTGTAGCTTTTCGTGCAGATGCTCAGCTTGATCAAGTGGTCAACAATCCCAAGGATACTCAACTGCTTGGATGGTTCAAGGCTAATCAGGATCCTGATCTCATTGCTGCTGGTGCTCATGACTATCTCTATCAAGAGTTTCCCAAGAACTTTGTCTGGGATCCAAGGAGGGCTGTTTGGAAGGTTAGACAAAGATACAAGGCCATTGGTCGCATGTACTCTGCATTTCCTGGTCAAGGTGAACTCTTCTACTTGCGTCTTTTGCTTACTGTGGTCAAAGGTAAGATCAATCTCACATAGTGGTATCCAATAATTCATGTTTTCTTTCATAGGTGCTACCTCCTTTGAAGACATTTGTACTGTGAATGGTCATCTTCATGACTCCTTTAAAGAGGCTTGCCGTGCACATGGTCTTCTTCAGGATGACAGAGAGTGGCTACTATGTCTTCAAGAGGCTGCTTATTTCAAAATGGGCTTTCAATTGAGAAGACTCTTTGTCATCATCCTGGTTCACTGTGGTCCTGTAGATCCTCATAGACTATGGGATGCATCTAGAGACAATCTCTGTGATGATCTAAGACATCATCTCATCAATTCCCATCACATTCAGGAACCTACTCAGGACCAGATCCATGACTATGGACTCTATCTCATAGCTCAGGACCTTAGAAAACATGGCAAGGCCTTGCAGGACTATCCACAGATGCCTCTACCACAAGTAAACTGGGGTTTGCAGGATGGAAATCAACTCATTAATGAACAGCTCCAGTATAACATTCAGGACTTGCAGGAATTTGTTCAAACAGGCCTTCCCACTCTCAATCTTGAACAGAGAGCTCTCTATGATGCAGTTATGGACAGTGTCATTCACACCAGAGGTTCCTCATTCTTCCTTCACAGTGGAGGTGGTTGTGGCAAGACCTATCTTGCAAAGCTCATTGCTGCTTCTGTTCGTTCAAGGGGTCAGGTGGTTCTCTGTGTTGCATCTACTGGTCTGGCATCTCTTCTTCTTCCTGGTGGTCGCACTGCACACTCTAGATTCAAGATTCCCATTCCCTGTCATGATCAGAGTACCTGCAATATCAGAAAGGATGATGTTCACCATCAACTCTTGCAACAGACTGCTCTCATCATCTGGGATGAAGTGGCTTCTCAACACCATCATATTGTGGAATGTGTAGAGCGCACTCTTCATGACCTGCTTGACCAAGACCTTGCATTTGGAGGCATCACTGTCCTGCTTAGTGGTGACTTTAGACAAACCTTGCCTGTCATTCAGCATGGTACAAGAGAACAGATTGTTCCTGCCACTCTTACCCACTCAAATCTCTGGGCCAACATGTCAATCTTCTATCTCCATCAAAACATGAGGCTGGGTCAAGATCCTGAGTCTGATCAATGGGCACAGCAGCTCCTCCACATTGGTGTAACTGATGGTGACATTGTCTTGCCTCACCACATGCACTCTGGTGATGACATTCCTTCTCTCATCAATGCTATCTATGGCCTGCTGCTCACTGGAGATCAGCATCTTCCTGATCAATACTTCTTGGATAGGACTATTCTCAATCCCAGGAATGTGCAAGCTCATGAGATCAATGCTTCTATCCTAGATTCTGTTCAGCCTCAGGAGAAGTTCACCTGTTTGAGTGCAGACTCTATCACTGATCCAGAGTACAACTATATTCAGCCAGAAGTTCTTCATACTTTCAGCCCCTCTGGATTTCCCTTGCATAAGCTTGAGCTCAAGACTGGTGCTCCTCTGATGCTGTTGAGGAACTTGGACCCTATTCATGGCCTCTATAATGGTACAAGGTTGAGATTGCTCAGACATACCCCTAGGATTCTGGAGTGTAGAGTGTTGAATGCAGCTGGTGATGACAACATAGTGTTTATACCAAGAATGGCTCTGGATTCTGGTCTTGAAGATTCCCCTGTTCCATTTCGTAGATTGCAATTCCCTGTCCATCTGGCCTATGCAATGACCATCAATAAGTCTCAAGGTCAAACTGTCAATCATGTTGGACTAAATCTTTCCATTCCTGTATTTTCTCATGGTCAACTCTATGTGGCTCTTTCAAGATGTACACATCCCAGAAACATCAAAGTACTATTCCCTCAGGATCAAGATACCAAGACAAGCAATGTAGTATGGACAGAAGTATTTAGAGGATTGCAACTGTAAATATCATGTACATTATACATAGAACTCAAATAACTGGCTTTATAACAATGACAATGTGTGAATGTGATGTACAGTATGTTATAGTAAATATCAGATACTAAAATATAAAATTAATAACTGACCACATTGTTGACCATACTACTGACTACACAAAATACTAAAAGTACAGAATTAAACACTACAAACTAGCCAACTAAGATAAAGCCCTTCACATAAAACCCTTCACTTAAAACTAGCATGTAGCTCTTCACTTAAAGCTAGCATAGAGACCTTCACTTAAAACTAGAATAAAGCTCTTCACTTAAAACTAGGATAGAGACCTTCACATAAAACTAGCATAAAGACCTTCACAGCAAACTAGGATGATTTGGGCCGAAGGTCCAAACACTGGTGAAATGGCTCGTCTTTCCTGGTCGGCGCTGCTGGCCACGTGGAAGAGTACAAGATCGGCATCGTAAACTTCCGTTCCATAGACGATGCCGCCGTACAGCTCGAGGATGAATGTCACTGTCTGGTGTTTGCAAAAAGGTGCGTTGGTGACCAGGGCTGGATCACGGTGAATGCGGAGTGCGTCATCGTCGGCCGTTGCTTAGAAGAAATATGCAAGTTGTGCTTTTGTACCATACTTGAATTCTGGTCACGATGACGCCCTATTTCGACGCACGCGCAAGTACAATCCTGTCATAGACGAAGCTGATCAGGAACGTGCAATGCTGAGGAATATCACTATATCCAATGGCCATGCATGACTGACTTATCTGCCTCTAATATCATTTGTAGTTGCTGATCACGCATACATACCTCCGAGCTATACCAACACACAAGCTCGTGCTATAGATATGTATGTGCTAGTGGGACTGCAACCACTTTAATCTCAGCACACTACTCGTCGCAGACTGCCAGTGGTTTTCAGTGGAGGAGGCCAAGCTGTATTGGCACACTTTCCACCCGACGGTCAAGGACCTCGATCGTTCGGTGCATGATGCCATCAACATATGAGTCAGGCGGGGCCTTCTGGTGGCGGTCAGACTCGGCATAGCGTGGCCTGACGGACGGAACACAATTATGATCTCAAAGTTTAAATGGACGTCCCCTCCGAGAACTAGCATCACCTGTCGGACGAATCATAATAAGTTAGTAAGGATGCATGGTGAGTCGCGGGGATGTCCAAACGTATCATATCCGTCGCCCTTCTATATTGTATCGCGGATACAATGTGATCAGTGCCGCATAGTTACTAGTAGAAGGCGAAGGATGCACCACGTGACACTTTGTAGTTTCTTTTTTTCGCACACACTACATCTTACCTACTTTTGATTCTGTCTCAAAAACGCACTAATTCATCAAAATCATAGTCTTTCTGTATGCTGGTGCATTCCAACGCTCGCTTGGCTACCAGAAAAAGGATAGGGTCCTTCAGAAAATCCGTGAGTCGTGCGTTAACCATGTCCGTTTGTGCGGATATGATTGCGGTCATTATCAGCTCCTTGTGTGCCGGTCAACTGGGCCCGCTTGATGCGTTGGCAATGTGCATTGTGTAAATATTAATAATGATAGGATGGCTTCTCTCTGGGCACGTTGCGGAGATCAACCTCCGTTCGTCGCGACGAAAGGGAAATGAATGGGCTAGGACTTATCCACGCTAAGCCATCGCACGACGATGGTGATTCGTCCTGGGCCAGGACTTCTGACACGCTCCCTTTAGTAACTTCCCGTCCAAGAAGCCCGTCCAAGCACAGCTGGACGACGGTAATGGTGGTGTAGCAAGCCTGCAGTCTTTCGGAGATAATGGTCTAGGACTCTCTCTAAACGGCATACGCGTGCAGCGACTTTCGGAGACAGCAGGTTTTTTAGGAGTTGATGGTCGTGCTTCGATCGTTTCGTGACAAACTTCCAGTTGGCGACTCCCTGTCATTGCGGGGCATTGCGTAATGCTTTTGCGACGATGCCTTCACCAGACGAAAACCGCATGTCCTTTCTTGCTCCGGTAGGTTTCAAGACGGGCGTATAAATTAAGCCCAGTATTTTCCTTGAGTACAGTACATCTCGTCTCCTCCGCCTCACCATCGACATCTACTATTCTCCTCGACCATGTACCACCACTTCGCTTCCCTCTTGGTTGCCGTCCCCATATTTGTCTCCGGTCTTGGTGTCCTCGCGCAGACACTGACGACGTTATCCTATGACAACAACTACGGCGACGCGAGCCTTCCTCTCACTAGCGTCGCGTGTTCGACTGGGCCCAAAGGTCTCGCACAGAAATATGCTACCCTAGGCTTGCTCCCGACTTTCCCAAATGTCGGTGGCGTGTACACTGTGGAGCAGTGGGGGTCCGATCAGTGTGGCTCATGCTATGCCGTCTATTTCAAGGATACAAACATGACGGTGAACGTTCT
The DNA here is from genome assembly GCA_038090155.1 of Rossbeevera pachydermis. Classification (NCBI taxonomy): domain Eukaryota; kingdom Fungi; phylum Basidiomycota; class Agaricomycetes; order Boletales; family Boletaceae; genus Leccinum; species Leccinum pachyderme. Next base: position 4,646 of record JBBPME010000342.1, read on the forward strand.
GGCGGTAGATGTGTCTAAGACAGGGTTCACGACCTCGCAAGAGGCGATGGACACGCTGACGGGAGGTCAGGCGCAAAGCCTTGGCAGGGTGTCCGTGACGTTTACTGCCGTGGATGCGTCCCAGTGTGGGCTTTGATGAAGACGATAAAACTAGCATGCCAATCTTCAGATCTGGCCTCTGACTCTCAGACACGAGCGCGAGGCGGACGGGACGTTCGGGCGCCGGAGAGAACGGATCTATTGACATATTTTATTTGGGGTCTTCTCGCGTTCTACAAGCTGACGTGACTTTATTACCTCTTTTTTTTCCTTTTCAGGATTTGTATGATCGTGTTTGGACGTCATTTTTACGTCATCTCAATTTCTGTACGTTACGAAGGCGGACAGCACAGTACTGCAGGACTTTCGTTTTTGTTGTTCATTTTGGATCACGAAGACACTTTTTTCGATGTCGAACTTTGTGTTACGTATGATTGATTTTGACGTCCGTGTAACTACTCAGGTTCACCAACAGGTGGCCTCAGTGATGTCATCGTTTGCAGATGCTAAGCGCACAGCCATTTCGACGGAAGTCGGAAGCTTGTCATTTAGCCACCCCATATATCTGATATCAGACGGATTTGATGTCACTTATGCATGCTACTGTAGTACAGTAGCTGCGCCGACTCCGGCAAGGGATGGGCGCATGATTCAATGTCATGATCACGAGCTTGAAGTCACCTGCCAAACCTTGTGTAGTAAAGCCGAGAGCAACAATGGCCGCGGCGAGGGTATGTGAATCATTCCCACCATTAAGAGAGAGTTAGACATCTTCAGACGGAGAAATGTTCCTATATGACCGAGCCAACTACGATGTGTGTTCCGTGCCGTCCGAGACTCCGTAGCGCCCCGAAGAAGTGCTAGGAACACAAGAATAAAAACATGAATCCAAGACCGAGACAAATGATATTGGGCCGCCCGAAGCGGAGAGGAATGGAAGGATCATAATAATATGCAGAGGTGTAGTATGTAGGGTCGATGGCTGTTGCAGACACACAAAACTGAGAGCAAGGACGCTATGCCGTTAACCGCTGTGGTGGTGGAGCAGTGTGCACCGCGGCAGCCTGTTTCGTGGGTGTAGCTATGCGGAATTTGACCCTTTTTTGTTGGCGGAGCATGCGGGTAAAGTGAGAGGATGCCCACGAGAGTGGACACAGCCGAGAAAATCATGATCAACAAGGGGGATTAGTTACTGCGGCCGTCAAGGGAAAAAGAGGCACTGGAGATGGCAGAGATATGCCTACAAAGGCGGTGTTAACCCGACGTAAAGGGGTCGTTGGTGTTCGTTTCATTTCGCTATATCATCCACCTCCTCTGCCACTCCACCAGCATGAATCCTGAACAACAACAGCAACAGCCACAACAACAACAACAAGGCATCTATTTATTTTTCTTTTCTCTCTACTCCCTCTCTCATCTTTCTCTCTAGCCACCATGCTCTCGCCCCCTCAACACTCGCCCCCTGTAGATCTTCGAAGGATGACCTCACATTCCACTCTCCTCACCCCATCCCACAGGGAACACAGACTCTCGTCACATGCTTCTCAGCTTTTGCAGACCGCCAACGCACGGCTGGGTTCCCGTTCACCCTCTTCCATACCTTCATCACCCACATCAGCGTAAGGCCACCCCATTTTCTTTGCCAATCCTTTTTTTCGCTGACAGCCGCTTTTTTTTCTAGTCACTCGTCCTCCTCTGCAATCTTTGAACGGGACATCGAACCCATAGGACCTCCGTCTCCCCCTTCCCATCCACCCAACCCACACCGCATCCCCAGATCAAAAGCCACCGAACAGCTAGAACAGAGCGTCCCCTCTGTCTTGGATTCTGCAGCATCCATTCTTGCGTCCGCTTCCCCAATGGAGGAGGATTACATTGCTGTTGTTACCCCCGCTCGGGGCAGGCAACTCAGAAGCGGTTTTGCCAGTCCGATCGGGAGCCTCAGGAGTAGGAGTCCCAGTCCTACCGCCGGAAAGTCTCTTCCTATACATCGCTCCAGCTTGTTGCTGAGCGTCCCTGGGTCCTCTTCACCTTCCGCCACGATCCCCTTGCCGCTTCTCTCATCCAGCCCCACCAAGGAGTCCCAGGGTCGTTTGATGATTCAGACCGTACCCACCGCCTCGTCTCCCACCAGCGGAGTAGCCAGGAAGGCAGGAAAGTCAAGCCCTTCGATCAACACTCCCACCTCAGCCTATTACTCCACACGATCGTCTGCTGAGCCTTCGCCTTCGCCAACGGTTGAACATCTCCCCCCTGTCACGGCTTCTCCTCTACAAGCGGTCAACCACCTTCAGCCTGTTGCCCCTTTGCAGCAGATTCAACACCAGCCACCTTCGCAAGCTCCTCTCTCGATTTCTCCACCTTCGACCTACACAGGTTCTCCATTCAGCCACTCCCTAAACATTTCCCACCCGCCTTCTCCGACGAACGGGGCCTCGAAACGACTCTCGTTTATGTCCTACACGGATCTCCTTGCATCTACTCCCACATCTACCGTCCCTCTGTCATCGTTTATCACATGTGCCTCGTCCGAACCACCACCACACATTCCTAGTGTGAAAGGTTTTGGGAATGCTTCGAGTGCGGGGTCAATGCATGGTAGGGACAGGGACAGCATAGCGTTATTGGAGGACGGCGGGGGCGAATGGGAACGTGAGGGATTGGGCAAGGGACTTGAAGAAAGATTGGAAGCCTTGATGATTCTACCTGGGAGGGCTTGAGGAGCTGGAACCAAGTCGATCAAACACGGAATGAACATTTGTAAACGCGAAAAAGGAACTGTTCCGACCTATTCATCCATTGGCCATCGTGACTCGGACATAACGAGTTTGCGAACCAGCACCCCAAACATGCACGGAAAAGCGTTATTTAATGCAAAAGCAGAATAATCAATCAACGAGTCGAGAGCGGTATTCTATATCTTACTCACTGTGTATTAATCACTTACCTATGCAAACTCTTATCATGACTCGTCTTTTTCTTGTTCTTATTCTTTACCGGTTTCCACCTTGACTCTCAATGAGCCTTTTTCTGAATTAGATCTCTATTTTCAACGTGATCAGGAAGTCCAAGTTATATGTGCAATTGTAACCTGTGAAATACATATGTCATCTTGGTTGTCTTGCTGGGACGTTTCTTTTGAGTATATGCTTGGCCTCCATTTTTCCCTTGTTCACTTTCCATGGTTCATCTTCGGTGCAATAATCAATGAGAACCGTGAACACGCCTTAAATTACAAAATCACATTATTTCTCTTGCTGAATAAACCGGAACTTCTTCAACACCGTCACGGGCCCCGTCTGGCAACCCTTTACATGTACATATACGGCCTAAGTAAGTTGGCGCAACATTGTCCTCCACGGCACTCAACGCTGCCCATATCTTCCCATACTTGGCTTCATTATTGACTCATTGAGGCTCCCACACAACTGATGCGATCGAATCCGCCTCAGTGTATGATCGTTGCATTGGCAGTTGCAGCTGCAACTACACAGCCCCGCCCCGCCTTTTGTGACTCGGAAAAGGCGCAGCTCATTCAAATGCCAGGGACTTGGCGGTGGGAAATTAGGGTTCTTGCGCCTCTTTCATCGTGTTGCATGTCACATTGAGGTTTTTCGAGGCGATGGGCATCGGGGTCGGGGGAACATTTGGATTTAGGTTTGAATGCATTGATTGTTCACGGGATACATCAGAGGCTGTGGGTGCGAAGCATCCTTTGCTGTAGGAATCAAATCACAGTCACAGGAAACCCTAACTCTACCTTGTGGGTGACATAGATTAATCATTCCCAACCAAATGTAAGTTATAATAGCCAAGGCAATCGCAGCTTTCTATGATCTTTTTCACGACACATGCACAGACCATCCTACTGGAAAGGTAATTCATTTCGTTCCATACATCATATACATAGGATCTGATTAACTTTTTGAAGTTTATATCTTCCTCGTCTTGTTACATCCCAGTTATTCCGGGGCGACTGATTTCTCGCAATGCCTAGCCGACTTGATAAGTTGTGCTACCTACCCAACTAGCCAGAACTGCGCTTTAAACATTTCAAACACTACTGCCCTCTCTGTCCTCCGTGCCAGCGGTGGCTTTCCCCTCACCAATGCATCTGACCTCAACTCTACCAATATCGCCACCGCAATTTCAATCAGTGGCTGCACCAAGTATTGCGGCAAGGGGCCCGCGCTCTCATACTGGAGCACAGTTTTCTCTCAGGAATTTTCCGCTTGGCTGCTCCCATATCTTGCCCTGCTCTCCCAGCTTCCTTTCGGCGCTCAACGCAGAATAGATAATCTGATGTCCGTTATTTTGACACTCGGTTCACCCACACTTGCCGCCTATTCTCTCTATGTTACCCTCCTTAACACCCGGTGGCTCAACGACCACCTCTTCTCTGGGATCGACTATCCCAGCGTTGCAGTCCGCCAGTCTGTAGTGCAGGTTTTGAGCAGTCTCCAACAGGTCCCTTTACGCATTCATCCCGGGAGATCTGGTCGATTCGAATCTCTCGTTGTTCACTCAGCAAATGACCAATGGTGGACCACGTTTTCAGAAGAACTGAACTACTCGCACACGTGGTCGATTGCAACCGTAACATCGATCGCATGGGTGGTCGTCGCCTATCTACTCACCGTTGCCGATTCATTCTCTAATCTGGAGCAGCAAAATGGCTCCAATGGGCAAGGAAGCGTTTCGATATGGCTCTGGCTGATACCGATTGTCGTAGGCTGGTTGGTTCTCTCGCCTAAATGCGATTACAATCGCGTGCAGAATGCGTACAGCAAGGCGAATCGTCGTGTTTTTGTCCCACACCCCCATGATCCTAGCGCGGATCTCACCCCCGTCATCTCCAACTTCGGATTGACCATCGACCCCGGTTCAGACTGGGAACATCCAAACAGAAATCTCGTTTCTCCTGACGAGTCGAGGACCCCTCCTGTATTCAACTATGCAAGAGCTCTATCATGGTCTCGAACTGCCTACTTGACATCGCTGTACTACCGTGCAGCTTGGAGAGAGCAGAATCGTCGAGAAAGCTTCGACGGTCAGCCCATTCCTGGTTATGTGGGTGGTGATACTCATCTCCAGGATCAATCTCGAGTGGGAAACCGTGATCAAATCATTCGTTGCTGCGACCCTGGTGACATGGCCGTCGAGGTTCTTTGGCCACGAGGCGTTTTTTTCAACATGGCGGTGGCGTCCCTCATGTCGCTACAACTGCAGTGGGGTACATCGGGTGCAGCCGCTCTAGCGGCCTGGTACACCCCTACCACCGTAAGCGTTTTCACACAGAAAGCTAACCGAGGAACTGAGAGTCACTATAATAGGGGCTGGGATGTCGTTCTCTTGCCTTCTTGATATACGGAGTGATATCCACCATGGTATGGTTAGCACTAGTGTTGTCAAGCACACTCGGATACTACGCACATCACCTCATGCTCGACTCACCTACCCCCAGCATGAAAAGCAATGAGGTCTGCGCGCCTTCGAGGGTCCCAGTATCCACTTCCCAGGGGTCTGGTATTGTTCACACTCCTTCCAGTGTTACCATACCAACGCTGGGTATTACGGCTCCCTTTAATGAGGTGGAGAAACATGCGATCCCGGACACGAGTGCGGTTGATGCTCGCCATGCCCGTGCAATTTCCCTTGTTGCGGATTGGTTAAGGTGGACTGGGAAATTCCTCGCCATCGTTAATGCGATCATCATCATCGCCAACTCGATCTTCCAGTATACCGGAGTATACGACAATTGTTTCTGTGATGCTAGTGTTTTATCTAGGGGTGATTCTGCATTTAGAACCGTAGTTTATTCCGCGAGCGACGTCAGTCAGGCAACGAGCGCTTGGATTGGGGCCCTGGCGCTCGCGTGGATTTCCTCTATATGCTATGTTGGCACGATTTATCTCCTTCGGGATTCCTTGGTTACTTAGTTTATCTTTTCATGTTTTTAGTATCGTGTCCCTTTCCCTTTCCCTCTTGTACTATGTATCATAGGGCAGATGTTCCGGCACCCCGTGGTCAACTGGAAGGCCCTCAAGCCTCAGACATGTACTAGGCAGGCAATCGTTCCTTGTATAGGTATAGATGTGAAACACAAACATTGTACTAATACTTGAACACAAATTTAATGTTTATATGCGTACCTAAAGAGTGCAGAGGGAAAGTAAAACCGGGGAAATGAGAGCGGACAGAGACTGACGGGTACATAGAACTCAAACGAACTGGTGTCATCCTCGCAATACCGAACACACGCCCCCATTAACCTTGAATAAGAATTGCCTTGCCCCTAACGACACTCGTCTCACGTCGTTGACCCAGGTTCGTCGACATGGTATCTTTACAAGGGTATACGACAATTAATTGCTACGGTAACTCGAGTCTCTTTTCCAGAGGTGATTCCGGGTTTAGAACTGTCCTTTACGCCGGCAGGCTGCAGCGATGAACGGGAGTGTATGATCATCTTGTCCCGTTGATCATTCCTGGGTTGAAAAATTCGTTGACACGAGCGTAAGGTTTAATAGACACAATCACATACCGCGTGCCCCTGCCGCGATTTTAATGCGAGGTACTAGTACGAGGTGCGGGCCATCGTGTATCCACGTTGGAGTTCTGACAGAACTCCAAGAGGGTGGAATTTTTGGAGGTCGGCGTCCCCCTGACAGTGCTCTTGTCCACCAGGCTGTTAGGGAGAACCTGATAGGCTTGATTGATGACTTCTGAACAGTCGTTTGTCCTGGCAAGCGGTTCTTCGGGAATCGACGTCCTGATACGTTTTGCGCAATTCTTTCACCAGTTTTTAAATTTTTTTCTTCTTCCTCAGGACCTTTGTTTGTCCTTCCAGTCCCGAGTCCCAGGACTGTTTCATACTTTGGCCAAGCGCGAGTGCTGAGCGCCGTTCTGACTGGACAGACTGGACATGTTACATGACGGCAACAACATTCAATGAAGGCTGTCAAGCCGGCACTGGACGTGAACGTTAACCTTGATGCCGAGATATGTGTTTGAAGGGCTCCGGCGACGGCGGCGACGACGTATCATAACGAGACGTGATGCCAGCATCTAAGAACTACTACTAGTAACTAATCATCACTACATAGTACTTACTTACTTCAATGACCACCATGCGTAACACGTCCGAGCCACCGCCGCCACCGCCACCACCGCCACCACGATGGAGGGATCACATGGTCCCTGCGAGGACAGACATGTAATAATGTTCCTTCTCGTATGATCCGCTATCTACACACGACGTCGTCCCTACTATGTACTGTAGTGAAGGGTCCCGCAGACCTGTCCACTATATGTATATATGTACCAGCCGAAGTCCGAATGTGTCCAAGTCCCTACTAGCCTCTGGCGAACGATAACACTTTACAGTAACTTACAGTAACCTGAATCTGAATTTCCGTTGCTTGTGGATCCGGAGGACCGGATCTCAGCCAGACGAATCGGGACGATGAGTTCACTCGCTGACCCTAAACTGTGCTCTGCTGCCCGCCCGAGCCTGCCCAATCCGGTTTACATATCAGCATTCTGGCTTCCATGCCACGGTCACTCGGAAGGGGGTTCATGCTGGATAGTTATATAAGTGTGCGCGAACGCGTCCCTGAGGCGCGCATCCAAGCCAGTCCAAGTGCCAAGTAGTCTCGATCAGTCTGCATGGGCTAACCACGTTCCGCGTTCGCAAAGATCCGAGTCAAAGTCACGAGTCAAAGAAGAGAGGACCCGTCCAGTCAGATAAACTAGCCTATGTGCAGTACCACGCACATGTACTGCGCTCGTTGTTTCGGGTCACATCATCGTTTCAAGCCTCCGGAGCCATCGGGACCGGCAGACCCGCCTATCTCGAGATAAGGGCGGGTGGCTTTTTTTGCTTTCCCCACCTGGGAAAGAGAGAAAACTTCTCCCTGATATCAAATGTTATCTACAGACATTTTCAACATAAATAGAGTTAGAGTACGTATGTATCTGCAATGCATGCGTTCAGACAAAGAGACCCGATAAAATAATGTACTGTATTGTACTATGAATATGTTTTTTCAAGAGTTGATTCTGCTGTGATGAGTACTACCCAAGTTGGCTCGGCGAGGGGAAAGAGATAAGAGAGAAAAAGAACGAGGGTCGGAAGAAATCTTCCATCCAGGGGACACCATTGAATATCCATGTATATGGGAAAGAAAGAAAGGAATGAACGAATAAAAAAGTATCACAGCATACGATTCGAAGCATGATCAAGTTGCAATGGGTTCGGGTCATCAGAAAAGAAATTTGAAAGCTTGCTGAAAAAACACATTTTGCAAATGCACGCCGCGCTTGTTTGGTAGTAACAAAATGAAATGAAAAACACACATGGTGATGAATATTAGATGGGAGACAGCGCTGGGCGGGGGGGTTTGAATCCCGGTGTCTGGGTAGATACTGTAAAAAGAATTTGGATCCAACAGACAAACAAGGATGAAATGGAGAGGATGGGAGGGGAAAAAGGAAAAGAAAGGCAGTAATTTGGAGGAGCTTATGTATCGATCACTCACATTCCCTATGGAACGAGAGTGTAGAAGGGAAAATGAACAGCGACGGTAGAGAATGGCTGAGAAGATGAGGGAGAGCAGGGAATTTCAGATGCCAAGTGGAAGCATTACGAAGGTGAGTTGCTACATCGGTTAGAGGGTTCGTGGAGGTGTTACCGCTTCCGCTTGCCGCTGATGACAGGTTCTGAACCTGTAATGATACTCCCGTGCCCGACAAACCCGCCACCTTCGGCACTTGCACTCTGGCTTCTGTACCCTTCTGACACGTCGTCTTGTGCCCCGGAGGAGTTACCTGTGAAAGGGAGACCAAGCCCGGCCATAAAAAGTCGATCGTGGTTCTGGCTGTCACCGTCTTCCACGTCGCCACCTTCCGCATCGGCGTCCAGCATCACGGCATCGAAATCGATGTGTTCGGAGAGATCCATGAGGGGGTCCATAGGCGGAATTGTGACGTGGCCATCTGTGCGGACGCTTGGGCGTGGTCGCCGTGATCGAAGTTCGTTGCCAAGGAGATCGGTTTCGACCTCGGTTTCGGCACCGTCACGGGCAGGCGGAGGCGGGCTAGCGAGGTGGTGCGCGGACCTGGTGATGGTGACTGGCGGGGGTGCGGAAGGGACATCTTCCCACTCAATTTCTTCCTCTTCGTCTTCATCTTCTGGTTCTTGTCCCTGCTCTACCTCAACATCTTCGTCGAGGTCTGCGAAACTACGGCAGAGAGGGCAGGAAAAGGCAGAGGCGTGCTTCTCGAGGAGTGGACGTATGCATTTGTAATGGAAAGCGTGCGAACATGGTGCGATAAAGAGAGCTTGGCGTATGGTGACAGAAAATAGACCTGGTGGAGAATGAGATGGATCAGATGGAGGTGAGGATGAACATACATATGCAACAGTCTGGAATATTCGACTTTGGCGGTCGTTTGCCTTTGGCAGAGTCTTTGGAATCAGCTGGTTTGTCGGTTGTGACGGCTAGCGCCCGGAGCTGACTGATGGCGTGGGTACTGTGAAAGAGGTCAGGAGGGAGAAGAGTAGTAGGGCTGAGGGTAGGCTACGGACTTGAATGCGTTGGCAGCTGCTTGCCATTCCCTACCGACCTCGATTTTGATCTTGACGGACTTGTAAATGTCCTCTGAGCCACCCTGATAATCGACGCCGAGTTGTAGAATGTCACCGTCCCTGAGCTGGTAAGGCCGGGATTCCTGTCCAGCAGGGGAAAGTCGGAGGTGGTTAAGGAATGTGCCGGAGGAGGACTTTGTGTCCTTAATGAAAAATTTGCCAGACTCGAGCCAGATTTCAGCATGGGAGCGGGAGACAACCTTTGACTTGAAGGCGAGCTTGTTGGATGAGAGAAGACTAGCTGCGTTTGGGCCGATGCCAGATCTATCAGTGAAGCGACCGATGCGGAGAGGAGAGTCTTCGTCCCTGAGATCGCGGGTGATGGGCTCGAAGCGGAGGGTGCGGCGAGAGTCAAGGTGGGGTACGAGACGGATGCGGTGAGCCTGGTTGGGGGAGGTGGAGGTGGAGGAGGGACCACGATGAAGGGGGGGAGGAGCGAGTGGCATCGTAGATGTTTCTGCTTGGACAGCGTCGGTTGGCGGAGATGAAGAAAGGGCAGTATCAGACTGTTGTTGTTGTTGTTGAGGGGGAGCCGGTGTGTTGGATCTGGTTGGGTCTGTGGAAGGATTTGGATGACCTGTCGAGCGTCTGCGGCGGAGGATGTTTGAGATGGCTACGCCTGGGTTTCCGTTTCCGTTTGAGGTGAATTGGGGGATGATGAGGCCCCCAGGCGCTAGAGACCGACGTCGATTTGCGCGCGCCGTTGTTGGAGGGGGTGAGGAAGCGGGGACGGGGACGGGACTGGAGGGAGGGGAAGGGGAAGAGTCACGTCTTGGAGTTGGCGTTGGGCGTGAAGTGGAAACTCCCCGCGGTCGCCCGCGAAGAAACGATCCTAAAATGGATGAACGTAGAACTGGCCCAGGCGTGGAATTCGACTCGGCGACGACGTTTAGCACCATCCCTGTCTGGACATCGACGGCCATTTCAACAGCAAAATCCGTCTGAACAAGGAGGAAGCGGAGGAGAAGAGGAGCGAGTACTCGTTTAAACGTCACTTTTTTTTTGGTTTCAATGTCGAAGGGGGCTGAGCACACCTCCCTGGCCAGCTGTTTACTACTCGGTCTCGCTAAAATAAAATGATCAAGGCACAGCTCACAACACCACTCTTCTCGGCCCTGAACTTGAGATTCCGTTCCCCGTTATCTAAGTACACACATTTTAGCCCTTCTGCAGCTAACACTCACTTTCTCAGATCATCCACGCCTCTTACTATCCCCCCATCCGAGTAGGGCCATCCCATCCCCATAGTCCTCAGGTGACTCTCAAGTCCCACGTTCTTTTGCGCAGCACTGATCCAACACAGGTATTTGGTCACTGCTCCCGATCTCATGGAGCCATGGAGATGCCGGGCGCGCAGCTCCGCCCATGCCCGGTTTGCCCGCGCTACTAGCAGCGCCAGCCTATCGTTACAGCCACTGGAGGCAACGATCATTCATATCATGGCGCAGTTCAACGCTCATCCCGATATGTCATTGCCTTGGCTGGTCCTCCTGAGTCCTTTGGAACTGTTAAGTCGTCCATACCAAGAACTGTGTACTGACGCCGTGAGGTCATCTGGATTCTGGATAGACATCTTTCCTGCGACGTCACTTCTCGTGGAGGCCCACAGAGACTCATCTTGATTTTTCACACCTCACCTCGGCAGCTCAGAACGGCGTCAATGTAACCGTTTCGGGTGCCTTATGATCCATTCCCTAGTGTTACGTACCTTCATCATGGGACTCACCTAACTATGTGCTTTGTTGCCAAAACGACATAGCCCCCGTAGTCATGCTTCCTTTCGTCTAGATACACTCTCCAATTTTGATTAGCCCACTATAGAATCATCCATTCCCCGCAGCCATCCGAAACAGTGAGTTCTAACACCAACTCTTTACGCTGGCCCACACTCACGAGGTTTTTCATTTGAGCATGTGCACGTCGGTACATACCTGCTCCAGATTTAACACGTTTCGAATTTCAAAACTAGCATTTGCATCGTTGTTTCATTGACAGGCTATTCGAGTGGCATTATTGCCGACCTGGACTTACCTTCGATATGCTGCGGCTCTTTTTCAGTTGAACCCGACACCTTCCTCAACTCGAGTTCTCGCAAGGCTTCACACATGAACCAGGGGGTTGTCGATCGGGATTGCCTTCCTAGATTCTTCATTGGCAAACTGTATATCTTTTTTGTCGCGGCTTTACAAGCTCCGGCAAACTGTAACATCATCATGAAACGATCTCTATACCCCTGCCTGTCTCTTCCAAGTATAAATTCAGTCCTGACCTCACCGCAACCTGTCTCTAACTCCTTGGCGCTCACTGACCCTGCTTCTTGAGTGGACCTTACAGTACAAATAGAGGTCCTCATCCCGAATCTAAGCTCGCTTTCCATATCGTCTTCTCTCCGCGTTCATTCACCCTCTCATGGCTGTGGCCGTTGCTACGACGACCTGGGGCGACCCGACTGCCTCCAAACGCGTTCTCTTGATTCATGGCCTCACTGGGTCCTCCCCGTTCTGGCATCGCTTGGCGCACGGGTTTACTTCTCAATGCGAGTGCTAACCTGTCACGCGTCGCAGGCAGCACAGCGTTCCTGACATGTCCATCTCTCTCTAACACGCAGGCTATTTCGTTGTCGCACCTGATTTGCTCGGGCACGGCTGTGCAAGGCGCGGTGAGGCGTATGTCGTCACCGCGCTGGTAGACGAGCTTCGTCCCTCGTTCTCGACAGCTCCTACACGTGAGGGACCTCCCTACGATGTCGTCGTGGGCCACTCGCTTGGGGGCCTCGTCGCCGCCGCCGTCATCCCTCTCCTCGCTTCGTCTAAACCTGTCCGCGTGGTGCTCGTCGACCCACCATTCGAATTGGCGCCACAGATGGCGGCCATGTTCCGCGAGATGTTTACGCATAAGGTAAGCCGCCCGGCGCAGACCCCCGAGGAGGTCTTGGCCGAGTTTCCGCGCCGGACGAGAGAGGACGCGGTGATCAATATTGCGAGCTTGGGGCTGTGTGATGCAGAGTCGTGGGCGCGATATTTGATGTGGGTTTTCCTTTACCTTTACCTGTTTTAGGTTTGGATTTGTGATCCCGACGGTCACACGCAGCAAAACGTCCCGTGGTCGTTCACACACTACCTGTCTTCGGTCCCCGAAACCGTGAAGGTGACGGTGCTGGCCGCAGACCCAGCCGAGCGGGCGTGCGTCCAGGTGGAAGACGTGAAGTCCAAGGCCTACCCACGCGTGGAGGCGAGGACGGTATGGGGCACGTCGCATTTGATTCCGCTCGAGGTACCTGGAGTCGTGATCGAGGCCGCACTCGAAGTCTGACGGCGTGACAACTTCGGTTTCAAGGGGCAGCAAAAGCACAAAGGGCTTGGCGTTCATTGCGAAAATTATTCAAGTCGGTGCAGTGGGGAGCCTGCTGTAATCTCAGTCATCATGGAGCCTGTTTGTGACTTGATTCTTGATTCGTGTGTATAAGTACTTTGTCTATGAATGACTCGATGGTATGCTGATATTAGACAGTAGCTCAGAATATTTTATTGTTCTGGAAGTTTCTAGCTTCAAGTGATCTTCCACCATTGTGTTCATTGGATAGAATTATCATTAAGCAGACACAAATGAATATATAATACAAAGCATGGTCTGGTGGTGAGAGGTTTTCTTGTTTTTTTTTGCTCTTTCTAATCCTATGATGGTGATAACTAAAGGCAACCTTAATCAAAACTGACTAGGCACCTCAACTAGATACAAGAGAAGGATGAGGGAACTGATTAGGTCAAGGGAATCCAACCAGAACAAGACTGGCTTGTTCAGTCATTCTGCATTTATATTTTGTTGAGTGAGCCTAGACATGATACAGTGCTGGCTGCCACACTTGAACCAAGAACCAAGAAAAGGAAATAGGATTGAGATTAGCAAGAACAAAGAGACTGTCTATGCATAATTCAACAAGAACAGAATGAAGAACCATCCTGTGTTATGATTTTTATTTTTGACCTAAGTCCTAAGTGCCTATGTTATGTTATGTTATCTAGATGCACACCAATCTTATCTTATCAAAGAATTAGTGCTTGAGTTATCTAATCTAGTCACATGATTGAGGTCTAGACCTATGATGTCACAACACATTGCAACCACATGGCACACAGCCTTGCCTCATTGAATACTCATGGATTACATAATCTGTGCTCCTCATGGCTAGCACATGCTTGATATATGGTAGTCTAACTTATTATAGCTAGTTGGTCTCATGATATGTCATACAATATCTCACACTTGCTCTAATGTAGCCTCATATAGAACATGTGTACCATAGTATATATTGAATGCAGCACCAGCCAGACTCCTTAGTCTTGTTGGCAATGCTAAAGTGTGGCAATCGAGGTAACCCTAGATTAGGGTCATAGAAAGAAGGGAATGTTGAGGATGTCGACAATGGCAAGAAGGTGCTCTAAAGAGCAAGACTCGAAGATAAAGTGGTAACTCGGGGAGTCACCTATTCACAGGACAAGAGGTTGTCGAGCACTATATAGCGCTATAGATGGACACCTATATCCAAGAGAACTAGACTAGAGGTCTAGGACTCAAGGGGGCCAAGTATTTATACTATCTAATACAAGGCATGGACCATGTAGCTATGCTAGCTCTAAAGTGACCATGTGTATGCCGTGAGGCATAAGGCTATGTACCATAAAGTAACAATGAGGCAATAGAAGCACGGCTATTCACCATGAGGTGATCCATGAGGCGCTATGACATAAATAGAACAGAGATTAAAGATGACAGGTTACCATGAGGCGGGCTAGACCATGACATCATAGATAAGTGATAAGGGTCTGGACTGTGACATCAATGTGACAATATGAAGGGTGAAAGGAGTGGTCCAGACTATGGGGAAATGCCGATGATTAGTCAGCAAGGGCACTAAGGCAGTGGTAGGTGATAAGCAAGGCCTAAGATGAGAACTAAGAAATATAATAGTAAGCATGCACTTATGTAGATAAAGACAAGAGTATAGCTAGGGTTCTGAATCAAGAGACAAGGCTTGAGGTCAGAGTTCTGTATTGGGGACCAGGAACTAGGGTTAGGGCAAAGTTAGATTACTGGGGATGAGGTTTGTAACAAGTCTGTTCTGGTTGATTCCCGACTAAACAGTTTCCCTTCCTGTCAGAGTTATTAGTCTAGTACCATTTCTATATAGGTTTGGTCATTGCCAACATAAGAATAGACTCTTTTCTACTACCTCACTTCACCTGATACTGGTACATGTGTCAAAAACTTTTACCACTTTATTGCTGTGTCATAGTCAGATCCCAGACTTTAGGAAGACCTCTCTACTATCAGTGTAGCGAACACTATCGAGTATACCCTAGATTAGGGTGCTATGAGAGAAAGGGGGATATGCCTGTTGTAACAGAGGGCCAATAGAGGAGAAGTGCTCGAAGATAAAGTGAAGACTCGTTATGGAGCACTAGGAACTCAGAAGAGGGTTGGGGAAGCAACAGTCACCCAGACAGGCTAGGTTGTATGCCAGTGCCCAAGAGAACTAGACTGAGGTCTAGGACTCAAGGGGGCCAAGTATTTATACTAGGGAATACAAGGCACGGACCATGTAACTACTGTCTACCCTAGAGGACATAAGGGTACCATGAAGATCAAGGCTATGTACCATGTGTTGATCCATGAGGCAAGGCAGTGGGCCATGAGGACAGAGTCTGGGCATGACATCAATAGAAGCAAGGTAAGAAGACAGAAGGTAGCCATGAGGCGGGCTAGACCATGATGTCATAGATAAGGTGGAAGGGGCTGGACCATGACTATAGTGAAGGGTGAATGGGTAGAGGTCCAGACCAGGGGCAGTGCTGTTGCTTAGTCAGCAAGGGGCATAAGCCAGTGATAGGCGCTAACAAGGCCTGATAAGATAACTAGAGAAGTGATAAGATAATAGTAAGCGCGCTATGCTCGTAGAGGGATGAAAGGAGTGCTTAGGGTTACGGATCGGGAACCATAGACAGGGGTTAGGGCAAAGTTAGGTTACGAGTTGCAAAGTTTGCAACAATCAGAGGCTAAAAGAAAACCCTTAACCAGGTTACCATTCCCAAAAAGCAATTGGATCCACACTGCTATTATCCACTTGTCTGGCATAGCTTGAGTTCACATTGTCAGAGTAGACCTCAATCGAGAGGACCCTTCTGACCACTCAAAAATAAGGATTAATCCCTTGGCACAAAGTGGGTGAGTGCAGCAAAGTTGTCACTGTGCAAACAACAGAATCACGATCTCTTCTGTAAGATTCGCAGTCTCAGTGTACTAAAACATCAGCTGTAGCCAGGCAGATCCCCATTTCCTTGACTCTCATTGATACATGTGTGGGGCTTGTGCACCCTACTATTGCCTTTACAGAGTATTGGACAAGTTGAGAAGGACTCTTTGTGAGATCCCCCTCGTCAACAAGGTATAGTTACTGGTAGTTGGTCTCTCCATGAGCATCACCCAGTCACCATAGATTACAACACCCACTTCGAGAACTGCTATTTAGTGGTTAGATCCACTCTCCTTGTTCCTCACCTTCCATTGATCGAACCAGAAGTCGATCTCAACAACACCACACTCTTATGCGAAGAATTCATGCTAGAATATGAAGGAGAGTGGCCTGAGTGGCTCCACCACCAATACTTGCATTTTACCTTCGAAAACTCCCCCATATCCCTCTCTCCATCAATAGAGAAAACCTCTACCAGTCAACAGTAGAATATCAAATACATGAACTGTTGCAAACTTCACAACTCATAACCTAACTTTGCCATAACCCCTGTCTATGGTTACTGATCCATAACCTTAAGCACTCCCTTCTATCCATCTACAAGTATAGCGTGCTTACTATTATCTTATCTCTTCATATAATTATCTTATCAGGCCTTGTTAGCACCTATCACTGGATCTAATTCCCTTGCTGACTAAGCACAGCACTGCCCCTGGTCTGGACCTCTACCCCTTCACCCTTTACTATTGTTGAGCGAGCCTAGACACTATACAGCGCCGACTGCCACACGTGAAGCAAGAACCAAGAAATGTATAAAGAACTAGTGGTGAACAAGGAAGCTGTCTATGCGTGATTCGACAAGAATAGAATGGGGAAATATCCTACAAACTATCCTACTTATATACTATCTATGCTTGTGCACGGACCAAGCTGTGTCAGATACTATCTATGATGTCAATGGGAACTATTACTATATGTGGCTATAGTGTTCTCATGGTCGTGGGAAGACACATGTAAACCATGCACAATGCTATACACCATGAGGCGTTATCTATACAATGAGGATACCATGCCTATGCAATGCACTATCCATGCTATAATAATGAGGTATGACACTATGGTCTGGATCTATGATGTCATGGGGCTAGAGCGATGATGAATGCTATGCTATGATGTCATGGTCTAGAACCAATGACCAATGCTATGCAATCACGTGACTATATATGCAATAAGTGAGTGCTAAGAAGCGGGCGTCTATGTCAATGCTATGACGGGCGGTTAAGCAAGCGTCTGATGTGGGCATCTAAGGACAAAGCCTTGTAAGACGGATGACTATTCAATGGTTCAATAGCGGGCGCTTAAGACAATAACGATGGTGTTTGAGGGTTTTATAACATTACCCCCCAACTATGATCGAGATTCCAGATCGATCCAATGCAAGAAGACAATAAAACCAATCAATACAATGAGTGCGAGCGCAAGCATACAAAGTACAACCTGGGCAGCTCAAAGATCAATAATCGGTAGATCCCAATGTATAGTTGACAATAGGGACATTAAAAATGCCCTTAAACAAGGCTCGAGACATGTTAAGTCGTCGAGGAGCACTAGGATTCTTTCTATGAAACAATGCAATCACATCTTTGCCATGTTTAGCAATAGAAGACGCCGCTTCCCATGTACGATCGGATTTATCATATCCTTTCCAATGAATCAAGTATTGGAAGCCGCGACCTATGGGGCGAGAATCCACAATGTATTCAATCTCGAATTCCTCATGTCCTTCATTGTCAACAGAAATAGGACCAGGACGCAATACCGGTTGACCATCAAGTGGTTCAATATAGGGTTTAATGCGCGAAACATTCACGAAATTACGAGTGGTTATCAATTTAGGGAATAACAATTCCACTGAGTTGGTATACACGTTGGTGACCTGATATGGTCCAATCCATTTCTCAGTCAATTTTCTAGAAGGTCTATTGGCAATAGTCAAGTGATCGGATGACAAAAGAACAAGGTCACCGATTTTGTACAATGGTGCTTCTGATCTAGATTTATCGGCTTGCACTGACATCTTTGCACAACTATTTTCAAGATTTATTCTAGCTTTCTCTATGTTCTCTTTCATATTGTGTGCGAATTCTGCAGCTGCAGGTGATTTAACTATAGCGGGTTCAAAACCCATTCGCGGTTTAAACGATTTCATGAGGTCAAAAGGTGCAAAACCAGTTGAAGACGATCTAGTATTATTGAAATTGAATTGGGCCATGCTTAACCAATCGACCCATTCTGCCTGCTTTTCTGCTATGTTCAATCGGAGATATTGGTTTAATTCACGATTAACGCGCTCCGTTTGTCCATCGGTCTGTGGATGATATGCAGTAGACATTTTCTTTTCAATTTTCAATAATTTCATTAGACCTCGCATCATTTGACTAGAGAACTGAGATCCTCGATCTGAGACTATACTGTTGGGTAGACTATAATGTTTCCATACATTGTCTCTATACAATATAGCCGTTTCTAGTGATGTGAAGGTTTTTGTAGTTGGGATGAGGCATACAGTGACCTTGGAAACCCATTCAATGTTTGCCTCAACTGTGATGTGTGGAGCACACTGCCAGGCACTGTGGGAATTTCTGTTGGCTTTGGTGGAGTTATCAATAGTACATACTCTTGGCTATGACATTGCCTCCAGGATCATGTGATTTGGTTCACACACCATTGAGATAGATCCATTTTAAAACAACCAAGTCATTGAAAGGGTTTCCGAGCTTTTGAATTTACAAGGGTATTTGAATATTATCAGTACTTGGTATAGCCTCCTTTTGCTTTCAGCACTGCCTGAACCCTCCTAGGCATACTCTCAATCAGTTTCTG
>JBBPME010000343.1:0-23426 GCA_038090155.1 Rossbeevera pachydermis
AGGAAGAAACGCAGCCCACATACCCCAAAACGACCGTCCACGCCTTGAGACCCCCATCGGGTGTTTCGCCTGCATACTTGGCATACGTTCCCGCCAGTTCTACCCCCTTGTTAAGCTCTAAATCATCCTCCTTTTCTTTGGTTCTGATCTGAAAGTCGCTCTGTTCATGGAGGGTTTGCAGCGACTCGAACGCCTCTGGGGTTTCAGAGAGCGTGAGCCGTGCGATTACGTTGGACTTCTGCAAGTCAAGCTTGTCTTTCTCTGGTGAGGCATGGCTTTTACTTCGCAAGAAATCCATGATGCTTATGAACAGGCACTATGAGCCGACGGAGAACTGGATGAATAACGACTGAGCGCTAAAGAACGGAGTAAAAAAAGGATTGGTATCAACATTATACATTGAATCCAAGCACGTCATGGAACGCCGACGAGCAAGTAAGGAACGCACCGCTGGAAAGGAAAAGATGGTCAAGGGCAACGAATGGCCTGCCTGCCTGTAAGGGGTACAAATACTGATGTCCAAGTGTTCCATCCCGGATCTTCTTATTGGGCTGCGCGGAGGGAACTGTGTGGAGCAACTGCACTGGAACGGATATTGCCACCCGCTCGCCAAACTGTTACCGAACATGGTGTATGCTCAGCAGAAATGAAATGAAATGAAATGATATAGACAAAACTATCGAGTCCGAAAGGCTCGCAAGTAGTCGTTTGAGATGACTGTGGCGGTGATAGGTGCCAAAGAAGGCGCCCGGAAGCATGGCAGCGAAACGCCAGGTCGTAAATGTGAGAAGGGACGTAGAAACTTGTAAGAACGTGCCGTATATCTTCTTTTCAACGCAATGGATGATGTTCTGGTCTTGTAGTCATTCATTCTTCATGCCAAAGCGATACAAGGACCTTGTCAACTCAAGGCACATCGGAATACGATCATCTGATCGTTTGATGAATTACCTAGTTAGATCGAATGATTTTTGCGGACGTGCAATGTTCAACCCAACCGATGCTTCCGAAGTTGCGGCTTTAGACTGGGCCCGAAGGAAAAGGCATACATAGAACTCGAGCATCCCTGACCTCTCGCGCTTCGGGCTCATGCTGTCTTGTATTCGAGCAAGCCATGAACCGAGACCAGACACGTACGTGGCACTGGCAAGAAACGATCTTCCGGTGAGCCCTGATTACGACCCTTTCTGCTTGCGTGCTCCATATATTGTACCCGGATTGCTCACTCGTTCCGGTATCTTTCTAGTTACCAGCTTGATCAAGTTGCACTACTTGCGCAAAATCAACACTTGACTAATTGAGGATGAGTGCGTGTTCTCTGGCTTGGTGGCGCTGATGCTGTTGTGCATTTGATTACATAACATTTCGACCAAGTAGCCTAGCAGCGGTTGGGCACAGAGATCAAAATGTCGGGCCATTTTATACTTCGATGGAAGGGTGGGCACCCCTAGACAGACGCTGTCAATGACGGGGACCATTACAGTCTGGTCGCTTGAAGGTCAATGTGTTGACTATGATCGTGAGAGAAACAAAGTCAGTATATGAGATCAATTCCGTGGCCGTAAATGTCGAAAGCGCGTCCAGCAAGAGCTCGCCACCAGTCTTAAACTGCCGAATAGAGACAGCGTGCAGTCCACGGTAGACCTTGAGGCGATTTCGTCTGTCCCAGTCTCCACCTTCCTCGATGTATCTATAAAATATTAAAAATGGGCACATGAAGCGCCGGCGAACGCGACCAACTTTTCTGCTTTTTCGAGGTTTTGAGTAAGGAGATCGTTGTCACCGAAGAAGAATCCGATCCGAATGAGTGTTAGGGATATGTCTATTCTCGAACCGAGTCCAGGTGTCTTCTCCAGCGCAAGCTCCTGGGCTGCGACGGCCTTCTCCTGGGGACTTGATCAGCTGAGCTGCGGCAGTACGGGAGAGATGCCATGGCCGCACCCTATCTCCTATCCGTGTTAGGTGGTTCGCGCGCGCCTTGAGGGCATCCGATATCTCAGATTCTCCCTCCGTCTTCTTCGCCTCGGCGAGTCGTTCGTCGAGTTTAGCGAGCTGTTCCTCGTTCGCTCTCTCCATCTCCTCGAGAAGTGCGGGGTCGGATGTGAGAGCACCTGAAGATGTGACGAGCCGGTAATACGGGGCCATCTCTGGTGGCAAGAGCGCGTGAGACGCTGTGCATGAGAGAGGCATGGGATGAAGTACGCACTATCAGCCTTGATGCCATCCAGCAATGAGTTTCTTGCGTTATCATGTAGGTGCTTTAGGGATGGCGAGAGGAGGGTGAATAGATGCTGAGGAAGGGTGAGATTGGGGATTGGCAGAACGGCATCTTCTGACATGGTCGTCGTTTCCTTCTGCCAAACGATAACATTGCTGGACGCGTCACTCTCTCCGGAAATATTCCCACGGATATGATATACTTCAACTACCCCCTGGAGATCATGACTGACAGCAGTCCCGTTGCAACGCTACGTAGCGGATGGTCAAGTTTCAAGGGCACACATCCGAGGCCTAGTAGTAATGGTCCCCGTCATTGACAGCGTCTGTCTAGGGGTGCCCACCCTGCCATCGAAGTATAAAATGGCCCGTATTCTAGAAGTCATCCTCATCACACAGCACCTCTTTCATCCTCTGCTTTTATTCCATACATCATGTTCTCTTCATTCAAACAACTCCTCTGTGTCGCTGCCTTCGCATGCGCCGTAGCTGCACAAAACATCAATATAGCCAGTCCATCTGCAGGAACCACCGTAAAGGGTGGTTCCACCCTCTCCGTCCGGCTCGATAAACCCGTACGTTTCTCATTTTCACCCTTAAGACCTTCCTGACCGGTCGCGCCCCAATTCCTCTGGTTCAAAGGCATCTTCCGGTTCGATAGAAGTGTCCGTTGCGATCGGCGTCTCCCAATGCGCGGGCGAATCATGCCAGGATATCCGCCAATCCTTTGGCACCATTCTCTACAGCGGTTCCTTCGATCCCGAGACTCCTGACGGCTCCGGGGGTGTATACCAAGACATTTTGATCTCTGTGCCCAACTCGTTCAACGGACCGGCGAAACTTAACGTCGCGCGGTTCTACTTCACCGAGACCAACTCCGGGGTTCGTTATTCTCTCAAACTCACGTGCCTTGTATGCGACGCGGATACTGATATTCATTGACATAGACCGCTGCAGCCCCCGAGCTGCAACTCGCGAGCACCACCATCACGGTCTCCGACAACACTGGTTGAAATGTCGATATCATCGCTCCTAACTTTATTTACAAGTATCCATTCCCCCTTGTTGTAAATATGATCTATCGAATGCGTAGAATAAATCTACGAAACGTTGGTCCAGGAAAGAAGAGTCCGAACGAAGAATGGTATTCGACTTCAATATATAGGCCCGTAAAGAAAAACAAACTCTCGTTTTGCAGACATTGAACCAGCACGACATTCCAGAGATATGAAGACATCTCTGAGGGCCGGGTCTTGCACAAATCACGCGACTTAGAAGATCCGCTCCGAGAGAGAGCTACTGTTCAGATTTACAGCGGTTTTAGTAATATTATTGGCAGTCGCGTCGCCGCTCGCATAGATTACAAAATTTTGGTGACGCATGTACTCAATCGAATCGGACCCTTCAAGTTGTAGTATCAGAAGTTCAACCGACTCCTGAGGCCTGAGGGCTGTCTTGGGCCTGAAAAATACCGATCTTGCACCTCTCAGCGATGGAGAGAACTCAAGGCAGGACAGTTCAGACAAGTTGGATGCGTTGGACAGTGATCATGAAAGGGAACCCGACCTCGATCTCATAGATAGTAGCTGACTCGAAAAACCCCTCGCTGAAGGCCCGAATTCCAACCCAGTCTCAAAGCAGTGCAAGTGCAATCATGAAGGCGCATATAGTCAGGTACTAGTCTCATCTTTCGTACTTGTTACGAAACGATCAAATATTCGTATGTTTCTCTCCTTTTTCCTTGTTTTCTCTTGTTTCGTATTCGTTCCGAGTCTCTCCGACTCGTCACTTATATCACAGTATTCCTGTGCCTCTGACGTCATAGCTTACATAAGTAGTCCAGACCATGCCTCGCCTTACACACGCACCGTACGCGCGTCGCTAGTATATATGTCTCGTCGCTTGTATCGTAGCTCCTCACGTTGGAATTCCCATTTACTTGCATCTCTTGCGCGCGAGTCTTCCTTGGGTCTTGTGTATCGGGTCGCACCGTTACAGTACTCTTGTTCGTAGAGCCTAGTAATCTAGCCTAGCACGAACAAGATGGATGTTGTAGTCAATACCATCATGGTCAAGGAGGCGAGGGCTATCCGCAAACACCTTGGGTGTGGTTGACAGCACCACCTGTCTCTCTCCCGAGCTTCAAGTTTAGGATGCGACAGAAAGTCTGTCTGAAGAGGTCACAGCACTCCAGGATGTCCTGGAGGCAAACAAGCCCCGAGTCGTTCGTGAAGCTTGAAGCCTGATTGCTGCCAGCTTGAGGTTGCGGCTGATTTTTCTACTGGACATCGTTTTGGTTGACTACTAGCTACAATTTTGTAATGTATGCCAGCCGCGACGCGACTGCCAATAATTACTAAAACCGCTGTAAAGAATAAAATATAAATGTAGCTTCAAATAAATTGCAGGAAGCTTAATATTCTTCAGACGCGACTGAAAAAAAAGGGCGAGGGTCGAGCAGTCGTGGTGACCGGACATTGCAAAAGGAACAAACGTTCTGACCCTCATCACATGGCGAAAGAGTGGAGTAAGCGTGTAAAGCTCTCGAGTACGACACGATACATGTTTCACCTCGGTTTAAATTCAATTAATTGCGGGCAGCATCTGGTGGAAACGTTCTGCTGATAAACTGGTCACCCGTCTAATCCTCGATCCGTGACGCTGAGCGCTGGTCCTTGGAGGTTTAAGTAGAACCACAACAGTTGACATACTAAGTAATCTATACGTAAGCAGATCTCAACTGAGTCTGCAAGCGTTTTTCACGTCCCAGCAATTCTTGCCAATCAAATGACACCTCGCACCCGGCGTGATGATGTGTAAGAAACGTCGAATAGTAAAAAAAAAATTGACGTCGTTATGGCCCACCAACAAATAAAATTTATCCACGTTATTCCGACCATCATCGATCATCCGAGGCATGTCAAAATGGAAGAACATGTATCCATCACTTAGACGGGCGTATTGTCATGCCAGCTTAACCGCTCCGAATGGACGCTCGCACCTCACCCTGGCTTTACTTGTATATATTTATTGCAGAACCATTCGTTCTCCAACCACACCCTCCTGTGTGGATTCACCCAGTATGGTAATACCATGAAATAAAAATAGAGTAAAGATGAGGGAGGGGTGGGTGAACCAGCAACACGAAAGTCAAAGTTAGGATCAACCAACGCACTGCCCATCGCCTCCGTCACCCGCCAGGACCACCTCCTCTTAACGCCCTCATCATTCTCACATGCAACGCTCTGATCACAGGTCCCACAGAAACACTGTCACACACCACCCCCACGTCAATCGGCGCGATCCTCCCTCGGCCCCTACCTGAAGCTCCGCCTTCCGAAGAGAAGGAAGAGGATGACGATGAACCCCCAGTCCGCGCACACGCTCGCACCGCATCGAGCACCAATGCACGAAATTCTGGTATGGGCTCTAGCACACCGACCTTCGTTGCGTCCTCGGAAGCTGCATCCGGACCCGGACCCGGACCCGTACTGGAGCTCGTAAAAACCGAATACGATGCATCCAATATCGCAATCC
Organism: Rossbeevera pachydermis; assembly: GCA_038090155.1. Classification (NCBI taxonomy): domain Eukaryota; kingdom Fungi; phylum Basidiomycota; class Agaricomycetes; order Boletales; family Boletaceae; genus Leccinum; species Leccinum pachyderme. Next base: position 5,755 of record JBBPME010000343.1, read on the forward strand.
GTCTCCCACGCATTAATCTTAGATCAAGCGCGTGCCTAAGGTAGGGGTGAATTGAGTACACAAGGCCAGCATAGAAGATCCACATTCCATACATACCTCAAATCCCCATACAACACCCGCCACCACCCCATACCCTTGACCACTGTGTCGAACCACGGCTGAATCTCCCCGTGTTTGGACATTTGCCTGCTTCCTATCATCCCATACATCCCTCCGCCCATCGGCATCGTCGACAATCGATCCAGCTCCACGGCGATTGGTAATGTATCTCTCAAGAGTCTCACTAGTCGATGGAGCGACGGCGCAAGCGGTCCGTGCCGGAGAATCTGCCGTAAGTACGGTTCCGCCTCTTCATGCGGGTTCGAGCGCAGATGTACTGGATGAATGGGAGGCGGCGCTAGCGTGTTGTTATTCATATTGGACGGAGGAGAGGAGCAGCGCGAAAATCTAAGCTCGAACGAACCGCCCGTAGGCGAGAGTTGGTCCGTACAGCTGATCAGTACCGTATAGTCCTGTCATTTGGGTGTCATTCAGACAAAAATAACCAACGAGCATAAGACTTGCCGAAGAGTAGGCAAATTCAACCGTTCTCAGATCAAACGAAAGAAGTCGGACGTCTCGCCACTTCTTTTCTTTCGCCATTTGGGCAACTGCAATGATGAACAAGAATCAGCGAAAAGAACAGGGAAGACCTTCGGAGGACGAATGCCTCTCTCACCCTCTCTCGCGATTACAACCATCTTCGACACCCTTGCCCACTCCTCCAAAAACTCATCCACGCATGTGTCCACATCCTCGGACAAAAACGACACCACCGCCTCCGTAGCATCGTATATGATTCGCTTTGATGGCCGAATGATATCACCGCCGTTGCCGATGTTACCGCTCTGCCCCTGTCCCCGTCCCCGACCACCGACAGTTACTCGCTTCCCGACCGGTTGTTGTACGTACTTGAGCTTTACACACGTCACCACCGCTGCCTTTTTCCGGTCCGACCACCAGTTAAGTGGGATCACCCGGATGTTGGGCATCGCAGCCTCCGCCGCTGGTGCTCCAGACAGGATATCGGACGACTGGACGCACAGTGCGGGGATCGAACGCGCAAGCGAAGATTGGATGTAGGACAGCGTGGACAACAGCGAGGACGGGGAATGAGAGTGAGAATAAGAATGGAGCGCACTCGAAGGGTTGACGTGTGTATAGGGTATTCCTCGGAGCTTGAACTGTGCTTCAACTTTCGTATAGGCAACTCGTGCACTGAAAATGAATAGTGTCATCGTCAATTCACACACAGGCTCAAAAAAAAAGTACCGCTGGGAACGCATGTTACTCACCAACAATACGCATACAGTTCTCGCAGGGTTTGCGTTTCCAGGTGAAAGCTAAACCAATGGGTTAAACAAGTCTCGGAGACCAAATGAATTCGTCCGGCGTAATAACTTACTTGTCTTCCGTCCGTAGGGCGTCATGCGCCGACGGGGCAATGTTGCGCTTCCGCTTTTGCCCGACCGAAGAGTTTTCTCCGCGTGGTCTCACAACGACCCCAGATAATCCCTTCTCGCCTCGTATACGCCGAATGTCTAGCCACCCAATGTCTTCCATAATCATATTGCCGTACATGCTGTCTGGCAGCACCTTGACCGAGATGAGAGCGTAGCGAAAATCTTCCTCCGTGATCACGAGCACTAAGTAGTGAGACGGAAAGTTGGCAAGTTTTATATACACCGTGCCCCTTGCCAACGATCCCAGCTTCTGCAACTCTGAAGGATGCGAACGTTTGTGGATCGAAGAAGTGGAAGTCAGCGGAACCACAAACCTTCTTTGGAAAAATTGCGCTGACGGAAGACCTGTAGACCGAGGTAACTTGCCTTTTGTTCGACGAGGTCGATGATCGTCTATGAGATCGCATTGGCTCGCATCAGGCTTCGATGTCAATCCCTCGTGACTCACGTTAAATCGAACCCTGATCAAGGCTTCTAGCAACATGGTTGGATTATCATTCAGCCGGTCCGAAATCAAAGCAAACTTGGGCCCGCGAGAAGCAGCTGCGAGGTCCCCCGTGTCCTGTAGGTCCATTCGACCAGTTCTGGCGTCGATTGAAACTAGAACAACCTCGTCTGCACAGAGGTGCACGCGAAGGACGTGATATCCACCTATAACAAATGTTCAGATGTTTGTCCAAATCGTAAAATAGCTGCTTAATCACAGACCGTAGGAGTCTAAGACCACCTTGCCTGGCGGTGAAAACACATTGCGCATTGGGCCGTGCTGTAACTGGAACTGAAACATTCTTAGGATAGCTCTAGCGTGCGCATTGATGACCTTGTGCAACATCGCCTCAAAGTCGATGTTGTTTGGATCCTAGAAGATACTTCTAGATTTCGGTTATTCCGATAGTTTGCATACACTCACCACGGAGAGGTCTCCGATGATCCCCAAATTCTCCCCTTGATCGATGATAACGCCGAGCGTGCCCTTCATGGGCTCCCATGCGACCTCGAACTTGAGCCCCTCAACTTGGTCCGATGGACGTGCGGATCCCAGTTTTGCTTTGAGTTGAAGTTCGGACAGCATCCGTGCCGTTGGGGATCTCGTAGGTCCACCGCCAGCCTTAGCACTCGCATGATTCTCGACCATCGAGATGGTGAGCGTTCCTCCGTGGGGCGGTAGTTTGATCCGATTAGGAGGCTGGGGCCGCCCTGGGGCGTTAGCAGGAGAGGGACGTCTTGAAAGTAGCGTTGGGCAGGTTATGGTGTGAAAGAATAGAACAACTTACAACCAGTACGATACCGAAAGCGTTTTACTACCATTCAATAACTCAACCTTCAAATACTGTCCCCATCCAAGGGAACACATCCGCATTGCCTGGGACCCATTTGCTCAGCAAAAGCTCACATGACGCATATATCCAAAACTGACCTGGTACCACAGTATCTGAAGTTGATATGAGAGAGACATGATCTCTGTACAATAAAAATGAGTCCAAGTTCGTCAGTTGGTGGTATGCTACGCACGCAAAAAATTGTATAAGCGGACAAGCGGAGCGTCTGCCGTTCCCTCAGGTAATTTGGGTCTTTCTGGGACCTCGACATTAGGGGGGAGGTCTACTGGTTCAGGCAAAGGTAAGTAATATGCCATGCGAGCATCTGCCTCATCCGTGATGTGCCGCTTTAATACACCAGTTGGTTCTCGGGGGAATTCTGCAAATAGGTAGACGTGAGTTACAATAGATCCGCCACACACGAAACTTACCATCTGCTCCACTCATATCTCCACCGACGGATATGAGGAATTTGACACCGACAAAAAACCAACCGTCGTCTTTCTCTGCACCGCGCATACAAACTGACGTTTCAAACAAGCCTGGGACAGTAAAGTGTACCCTGCCACCCGCTAGATGATAAAGGAGTTTCAAACGAAACCCTTGGAGAGAGACAAGAATTGTATGACAGTACCGATTCGATGTTGAGATATCTCCACTGGGATTATTTCCGTCATTCGAAGGCGGTACCGCATTATCTCCTCCATATTGCGCATAGTTTTGATGACCTCGGCGTCGCTTAGGGGAGGGATTGGAATGATTGATTTCTGCACTTGGTACCATGAGTCCATTTGCTAAGTACAGGGAGGCATAATGTAACCTTGATCCCAGATGGAAGACGCGTATATGTCCCTGAGGAGAGGACGTCGAGGGATGTAAGGAGATCATGATTTCGGAGTCTGGGAGTTTGTCAAGAAAAAAGAAAAAAACGATAAAGGGTGTAGCTTCACCTCGCGGGGTCGAGTGATTCCCTGGCATAAGTGAGTCCACTGATGACGTTCTCGAACTGTTGGTTCTGATTCATGAGAAAGGCGGTAATGTTCTGCGAGTGGGTGAGCATCTGTGTGGGTGGGATCGTGCTGAACGCGCTGACCATGCACTTTTGAACGGTCTCGGCGTCGCGCGCCCACTTGGTGACGGCATATAATTTGACGACCTGTTTCTTGGTCTTTACGACCCAGTCAGCGATCGTTCGTTTTCTTGCAGCGTCCGACATGTTTGGAAGGCTGGATGGCCGGGAATCAGACTGCGTCCAAGGAGGGCTGTGCATGCTCACGTCTCGGCGAGTTCGGACAACTCTGCGTAGATCGCTTGCGCAACTCTGGAGAGGAGTTCTCCGAGGGAGACCTGGCCGTCAAGAACGACCGGAAGTTCCATTTCGAGTTGCTCGAGGGAGGGTTCCTGGTCGAGATGGCCATTCGTGGTGAGTCCATTCAAGACGGCGAGGGCATCCGCCTTTTGCTTCTGGAGGTCGAAGCTGCTGGCATTTGTTGCTGAGGCATCCATCGAAAAATGCCGGACGAAAAGACGGAAAGTCTTTGTTTACGCCGCGCACGCCGAACGCCGAGAAGTCGGGCCCGAGAGAAAGTACGTCGTCAGAGTGTCGAACAAAGCACAAGACCGCCACACCACCTTCCACATTTGGATATGTTATTCTGTAAAAGGCTATTCACATTGTTGTCACGTGGGTCGGAGTTTTCCGGGTTCTTGACCATCGACGACGTGCTCAGCGATGCTCCAGCTCTCAAAATCAGTGCAGAGGCGGTCAATCGCACCCGTCGCTCGACGCTTCCTTGCAACCCTCGCGGACCCTCCCGTCCGTCGCTACGGCGGACTCCAGGACAAGGACCGCATCTTCACAAATGCCTACTGCAGACACGACCACGGTATCAAGGGCGCACAGGTCAGCTCCCTCCCCTTCGTACTTCTTACACGCTGAAAATGACAATTCCAGGCGCGTGGCGACTGGCATAGGACGAAAGACATATTGCTCAAGGGGGACTCTTGGATCATACAAACCATCAAGGACTCTGGCCTCAGAGGACGTGGAGGTGCAGGCTTCCCCAGCGGACTCAAGTGGTCATTTATGAACAAGCCTGGCTGGGAAAAGGACAAACGGTTTGTCTTTCCCCCCTCTCCGTCACCCACCACACTTACCTCGCCTCAGGCCCCGCTACCTCGTAGTCAATGCTGACGAGGGTGAACCTGGAACGTGCAAAGATCGTGAAATCCTCCGTGGAGATCCCCACAAGCTTGTCGAGGGCTGTCTGGTCGCCGGTCGCGCTATGAACGCAAACGCGGCATACATTTACATTCGCGGAGAGTTCGTCCAAGAAGCCAACCATCTCCAACAAGCCATCACCGAGGCATACCGTGCTGGCCTCATCGGTAAAAACGCATGTGGTTCTGGCTACTCTTTCGATGTTTACGTTCACCGTGGTGCTGGTGCCTACATCTGCGGCGAGGAAACTGCCCTTATCGAATCTCTCGAGGGTAAACAGGGTAAACCACGTCTGAAGCCACCCTTCCCTGCTGACGTCGGTCTCTTTGGCTGTCCGACAACTGTTGCAAACGTCGAGACAGTTGCTGTCGCACCAACAATCTGTCGCCGTGGTGCATCTTGGTTTGCTGGCTTTGGACGGGAGCGCAATCAGGGCACAAAACTATTTTGTATCAGTGGTCACGTCAATAACCCATGTGTTGTCGAGGAAGAAATGAGCATCCCACTTAAAGAACTCGTCGAGCGGCATTGTGGTGGCGTCCGCGGTGGTTGGGACAACCTGCTTGGCATCATCCCAGGTGGAAGCTCTGTTCCTGTATTACCCATCGACAAATGCTCCGAGGTCCTCATGGACTATGACTCTCTCAAGGATGCACAGTCGGGCTTGGGTACTGGTGCTGTGATAGTCATGGACAAAAGCACCGACATCGTCGCTGCTATCGCGCGGTTCGCTTCGGTAACTCTCACCCGCAACTTTTTATTCAGTTCGTTAACGACGTTGCTAGTTCTACAAGCACGAATCTTGTGGTCAATGCACTCCCTGCCGTGAGGGCACCACTTGGATGATGAACATGATGAATCGAATGGTCGAGGGCCGGGCTCACCGCCGGGAAATCGACATGCTTCTTGAGCTCACGTGAGGTGTCGTTCCTCTCTCTAACGTCACCTAATCTAATCTTGTTTTAAAACGGACAGCAAACAAATCGAAGGTCGCACGATTTGCGCCCTCGGGGATGCTGCTGCGTGGCCAATCCAGGGTCTCATGCGCCACTTCCGCCCCGAGGTCGAGGCTCGCATCGACGCGTTCCGCGCAGCCAATGGTGGGGTCTTGTTTGGTGGTCAGTTGAAGAGCGAGGTGGACCCGACGCTAGCGATACCAGACAGTGTTGGTGTAAATCTGGTGGAACCGGGCGATAGAGTATAAATGTTCATAGCTACACGTCGTCCATATTACAGTAATCTGTTATCCCAAAATCTGCTCTCGGAGCAGTTCGTGCAGGGATATTTTATGTGACTCTAAAAAGGAAAGCCCCTGGTCCTCTCCCCTACTTCTACAGCACTAGTGTGATCGTAAAGACGGCCTCAGACTTATTCGGCCGAGCTTGAAGGTTCATTCAGGAGTGGACAGATATGTGAAGGAGAATTTGTCCATCTTCCTTTTTTTTTTCGTTCCATCGCGGGAGGTCTGCCTACTCTAACAGCTACACCTGTTAAATACTATTCGAGTGCCAGAGCTGCCGTGTACAACATGAAAGTGATTGCATCGCAGAAGAAGAAAAAACACAGAGAACAAGGCACCACTAAATCATACACACCATACATCATATATCCTCGATAAACTTGGACCCCGCTTGTGTCCAGACAGACCCGTTCGACATCGTTGAATGATGACGTCGATCCTCACCCCGGAATACACCGTACACCTCGTGGCTCTCGTCATCCACACTACCACCACTGCCCCTCGGAGACGACCCGCCGGGCGACGAAGGCGACAGTGGCGAACGAGGCCGGGGCAGCCCCACGTGTGACATCGACATCGTCGTCGTCGTCGTCTTCGATTGAAACGGCGAGTCCATGAATGCCGTCCCGTATGCATGCCGCACCACGGGGACGAACCCGCTCGCCGTGTCTGATGAGGGTGATTCGATGATACGCACGGCGCTATCACTTCTACCCCCTTCGCCGGTCCCTTCCTCACTTCCAGGGCTGGAAACAACGGGAGCACTGTCGTGTGGGCGTAACGGCTCCCGGGAATCGAGAGTCGGCAGTGGAAGTGGCTTCATACGGCTTCCATTTTGTCTTGAACCGGCTGCATTACGGTCCTCATTCTCCCGCCGGTCGTCCTCGTCCTCGTGATCTGAATGAGGGGCCCATTCGTCATTGGAGCTAGCTCGCATCCAACCGCGCCCACCTCTTCCGAATTGGCCCCTCCCCTTTCGTCCACTCCATCCACCAGTGCTCGTCTGCCACGCCCGCTTCACCTTGTCGCTGAGAGAGCCCAAAGCGCTGCCATCACCACCATCTTCCGCAGAACCAGCTGCGGAAGAACCCATGGCGAACGCCAACGCTTGTCCGCGGCGTGTAGCACTGCGTTCATACCGTGCCGCCCGTCGTGCCGCGCGGTCTTGCTCGGTTGGTTCGTGATGACGGAGAAGGTAAAAAACTGCGCCGCAGCATATGACGATGAGGACGCTCAAGCCCACGACGACCCCGAGGAATGCTAGAGAGGGACGTGGAGGGGAAAAATAATGGGCAAGATGGAACAAAAGTCAGTTGGAGTTATACGAAAAAGCACGCCCGGTGTTGGAGCCAAACACTCACCGCCCTGCGAGCCATCGATTTCAGGGACTTGACTCCGAGGCCAGGGGTGCATTACCCTGCGTGTGACGGCGTCGGGGAACGGCAAGACGCCCTCCACCTCGGACTCGGATATGGGTTCGGATATAGATAAGCGAGCCCGCTTCATGTGATACCTATCTCTTGTCCTTCAGCGATTCGAGTGAAGGGTAGTTGACGGGAAAGAAGAAGGTTTTGACTTTGTGGCTGCCGCACGGTGTACACGCCGCGTGATCCAGTTTAGATAACATTTTCGACGTTCATTTTACTATAGTGCAGATTCATTTTTCTAGCCTCGCAACGGATGCCGATCTAACTCAAATCTGATTGCAGTACGTTATCAACCAACCAAGCGAGCCTCTGGTCCGAGTCCGAGAATCTAAGCCTAAAGTACCGTCCAGCACTCGGTCGCACCTCTCCCTCATATGTTATAAATGTTCCACGTCTATCCCAAAGACCGTCAGCACCTCCTCAGGATGTACAAACTCGACCAGACACTCACCTTTCTCCATAACAACCCCCAATGATCATTGACCGGCCCCTCGATCCCCCATGCCATCCCCCTAAACCACCAAAAGTTGGCAACGATCAAAAACGCAATGACCCCAAATGCGACACGCTTTGTACGCTCCTTCCATCCCGCCGAGAATATACAGTGGTCGAGGATGTGTGCGGACATCAGCACTGCGAAATACAATGTCGGCAGCTGTAGAGGGGAGGACAAGGCAATCAATTTTAACTACGAGTTATTGTAGTTTAGGCACGCACATAGTGATGGACGTAGGTCACGCGGCCCATGATGAAGAATGGGACTGTCGGGTAGGCACATACTCGTCAGAATATGACGACCGAACCCCGTATCACCGACTTACCGTAATGCAAGAACCAACCAGAGAAAGCGATCTTACCCACGTACAAAAGTTGACCCCACCCCTCTGTCGGCCTCGTGTCAAAAAAACATCGCATATATGGAACAGGCGCGAGTCCACTCACGTGCATCCAAGTCAACAAACTTGCGCTGCTGGCGCAATAGGTAATACCCCAACAACAAGAGAGACGCGAAGATGCTCGCGGTCCCGCCCCACCATATGACTGGTGTTCCCAACAAATAGTATTTGGGTTGATTGTCTCCCCACCCACACATCCGTAAGCCTAGTCGCATGAATGGCCAATCCGTTGGACTCGACGCTAGGATATCTTCCTTGTCAGGGTCAGGTACGAGCGCGTTGTTGGATGTCATCATTGCCACATTTAGGTGCCAAAAGTCGCGCAAGAATGGCGACCTGTACAACTTCACATTGCCCTGAGGAACTGCAAAATACGTCGTCAGGGGCCTTAGTCCGACATGTTAATGCCCGCAATCACGTACGACGATCGTTCCAGTGACTCTCCACATTCCAGTGTGTATGCGCATTGTTCGGATCGTTCTCCGGCACGCAGCTGACTTCAACCTGCTTGAAACCCCACTGTGGCAAGATAGCGTTGGCAGCAGAAAGATAACACCCAAGCACCTCGTGTCGGAACCGGAGTCTGGTCGTCAGCGAATGTACGCGATTCGTGGCATGCTCACGCCCTCGATCGTCCACAATCTCGACTACCCAGATATCCTGTCGGTCCCCGAGCGTCGCATTTCCATACCCAGAAACTTCGTGGTTAGCCTTGGTGATGGGTGCCGGGACGGGGTGGGAGTGTAGGTTTCGCGTCGTCGGCACATGCTGAAGGCGCAAGAGGTCGCCGTGGCCAAGATACTTCAGCGGACCGTTCGGATCGTACTCGGGTTCATACCAAGTTGGAAGTACGACCCAGTGGTTGTTGTCGTCCTTGTAGTGATAGCACGTCACTTGTTGTTGTCCAGAACCAACGGGGAGCGTCTGAACGTGTGAGTGGAGCAGGCCACCACCCCAGCCCATGTTTTTTAATGTGAGTTTGGAACCATATGCAATCTCTGATGCACGTCGTTCCCATCATGAGTGCGATCAAACTGCCGAACACAACATGACACGAACCAAGAGGGTTCTTGTAGAAGTCGTTGCCAACTAGATGTGCCTGAAAGAGCGAACTCATCTGTGAATCCCCCGGACCTGAGTGATTCAGGATAAGAAAGTGTATCTTGAAGAAGCTCATGTAGACAAGAATGGGAAGTATGATCAGACAAAGAACCCGCGCTCCCCAGTGACGTAGTTGATCGCGCTGCAAGATACAGGATATCAGCGCAGGACTGGTAAATATGTTATGCGTGGCCTTACGGTGGACATGCGCAGATCACCAAATTTATCCCAGAGATCCTCGATTGTGTATAGACCCACAACCGCAGTGACGAAGAATCCCACCCATTTGACGCTGTGCGGTCGACGTTGATCAATGGGCGGCTTAAGCCACGACCGACACAAACTCACCTCGTCACACAGCCAATGGAAACACCTGTCAAAGCAAGCCACATCCACCAGTCAAACGAAAACGAGCTGTGAAATACAAGTATGAGTACTGCCGAATGAACAGAGCGAAACAACTGGCCGACTCACTGGTATTGTTGATTATGAAACTTGGTGAGTAAAAAGACGGTAGTGAACGTGAAGAATAGTAGCATAGAATCTAGGAGGATGAACCGCGAGATACATAACCATGCAACGTCTACAAGGACCAATTGCGCGACATAGTCAGACGATCAAGTCAAATAGAACATACACGACACGCACCGCACAACACCATAAGTGCGACCAAATGACACGCCCACGGGCTCATGCCCAGCTCGACCGCAGTATACCACCCGAGCGGTACGAGCGCAATCCCATACATTGCCATAATTACCCGCATAGCCACGTACGGTACGCTCGCGGGATACACCTCTCCGCTCTTGAATTCAAAGTTGCCATCGTAGCCTGTGAGGAGCCCGGCAAGCCCAACAAGCATCTTTCCGAGGGGTGGGTGCACGTCGAAATAAAACTCCCGCTTGAGGTAATGCGACCCAAACTTGCCAAAGTGTGCCTCGTCCCAAACGACCATGTTCGCCAGACCGATCTTGTAAAAGCGTGTCCAGCAGGAAAGAAGCGTATATATAGCAGGGGGAACGTGCTCCCAATTTTGCTGAATGAATTCGGACTGGTAATGGAGATCAGCCTACGGACGATGCTGAGGAGCGACAAAAGAACGTACTATGGACGTGGGTGGCGGCGAATAGGCCTTGTGTATCCGCCCGCTGTTGACTCGACCTGTAGCGAACCTCTGCTTCGAATACACATCCTTCCCCTCGTCGTCGTATCCCGCCGCTTTTTCTTGCTCGTCGCCGCTCATAAACCCCCCGCTACTGCCGGGCCCTCTTGCAATGCGTCGTCTTGTTGACGTATCCTCAGCCATGTAGTGCAGAGGCAGCGTTTCTTCGTGCTGCGCGGTCGATGTTGCCCAGGGATGCGCTTGCGGGTGTTGAAAAGGATATGAAATCTCCTCAAATTCGGATGACGTTCGTGGCGACGGGCGGGGTGGAGTACCAAAGTTTATTTCAACTTGGGCTGGCATCAGCTAATTTTTGTTTTTTGTCACCAGCTCGTTTCGATCCTGGTGGTGTTTTGAGACTATATGTACACGTGGAACTCTGGTAATATTGTTTTTTGCCATTTCCGAAAGTACTGCCATGGCACCAGACAACAATTCGTGTGAACAACTTTTTTGTACAACAAACGAGTTATGGAAAATGGATCTGAACCCTACTGATGACGAAGATATTGGGCTGGCATCATCAAATCAATCAACGTCATAGCCAGACAGCATTCGTACTTACCAGTTACTATTGCGTGATCACGTTCATAGGGCTCCAGCGTGATCTGAGCAATTGGTTTCAGCTTGTGTGCCCTGAGGGTTTGCACTTCTTGTGCAAACACGGCAGACGGTGCGATCGTCGAGTCGACGCAACTCGCTTTTATAGAGATGACAACGTGACCGCCATCCTTGAGGAAATATTGTGCATTGTAAATAACAATACGCGCTTGATCTGGCTGGGCGATGTCCGCAAAAATCACGTCGACAGTGGAAAGGAGCATGCGATATTTGTTTGGCAGACGAGCGTCCTCCACAATGGCTAGTGTCCCATTGTCTTTAGCAAACAGGCCCAATAGGATCTGGCTCAGACTCACGAATGACGTTCGTTCGTTTCTTAGCCATGTTAATCAAGTCTCGGCCTGACCGAGCCGAGAATTCGACCGCATACACCACACCATCCTATGATTCCAAATGTTCACCAAATTCGAGCAAGGAATGCAAGGAATAGAACACTCACAGGACCAACTATATCCGCTACATGACTCACGCTCGTCCCGCTCGCCGCACCTAAATACAATACCTTCTTTCCCGGCGCGATGTAAATGTCGTCCATCCCGCCCAACACTCCCGCCGCCAGCTTGCTCCGGAATGGATTCCACACTCGGTACTCCACCTTAGTCCCCTCTGCCGCGCCCTCGATTGTGATCCGTTTCTCCCCGTATACGCTCTCTCCAGGAACGAGATTTTTGGTGACCAACAGAGAGTCCTTGCCCTTGGCAACGAATATTCCCGGATGCCGATGTGGCTCAAGGATCACCTTGGCCCCGCCTCTGGCACCTCCGCGGCCACCACCTCTGCCGCCACGACTTCCTCCGCCACGTGCACCTCGACCCCTGCCGCCGCCGAAACCACGATCTCCACCTCGGCCACGGCCTATTACGCCGCCGCCGCGCACACCACCACCTAGGCATTCGGGATCAAAGGATCAGGAAAAAAGAGAAGTAAAAAGGGGTCCAACGTGACCTACCACGACCACCCCAACCGCCGCCTCTCGGGGCACCGCGTCCTCCTCCCCCACCACGTCCGCCACCGCGTCCAAATCCACCTCGATTTCCTGATTCACCTAGTGATAAAGAGAAAGAGAAAGTAATAATCACTAAATAACAAAGAGATAGGAAAGGTAGAAAGACAAACCGTATGCCATTTATTTACTTCTCCAAGGCCGGCTCACCTTGATCTCGAGTTCAACGATATGAGACGTATTATGACCCAAAAAAATTGCAACGATGCATGTAAATAAGACCAAACTGGTCAATTTCCCAATCGGCCGTCAGCCGCTTCAGCTTCGAATGCAAAACCATGACTTGCGGGCAAGGGTATGGATTTCAATCTAAATTCTCATTGCTTTAAACTGTGCCGCGGTCTCAGAGCTCAGATAGTACCTCTTGAAAATATCTGAAACCCAGTGTTTTTACGATCGGTTTCGTCGAAGACAACAAATATTGCGATCGTCCATCCGAGTCGCTCTGGGTTCTCATCATTTCATTTTTCCGCGCTTGCAGCAATTCTCGTATCCTACATTTGTTCCGGGTCCAGAACGCATGACATTTGTTCCTGTTCGGCACGGAGATTCTTCTCCAATTGATGGAGGTGTCTCCTCCGACGTTTTCGGTGTCGCCTATCCATTGTCAACTCGTGAGCGCACGTGTCGTTTGACTTTGCCCTACGTCGGCGATCATGGTGATGTGAACTTGTGACAATCCACCTACAGATGATCTCCCCCGCTTCCCCTCATATAAAACACTAGTGCGTATCCGTCACTTTATTTTCTTTCCCAGTTTTTGGATATACGAGATGAAATACAGCATACTCACTGCTGTGCCTCAGTGGACCAAGGTTCAGAGCAGCATCTTCATTGGAGTCCTTCGTAATTCCCATCGGACCGAGGACATGCTAAGATGGTATGTTTCTTGACCCAATAAAAGGCTTTACGATCTGTAGTCCCCCGAGTCGAGCAATGTCTTACAGTCGTTCCATTCCACCATCGGCTTCTTATCTGCCGACCTTACTTTCCAATACTGTACACAAAATCCCCAAACGCTTTCTTCCATGTTACGGTGACCTGGGGAAGGATACCTCCCGATCACATTACTTTAATCCTTTACTATGGTTCTTGCGCGACCACCTTCTTAAACCTCTGGCTCCTTTCTCCGGTGATCTTTTTTTTTTTTACCTGCTTCATCATCCTCCAGATTGGATGTAAGTGTGGCTACTCTCTCGTGTGTTTTTCTCAACGTCATTCCTGCTTTCCCGTTCCGCCCCCCTTCCAGCTATGTTCGTCCCAAACTTCTTCAAGGTTTAAGGTTGTTCTCGCCAATCCACAGAAACCTTTCTCCCGCCGCTGCTTCAGGCCTGAAGGACTGGCACCTCCAGTGCGCGCTACAATCAGGTTTTTCGGAAAGTAAAGGTTGGTACAAAGACCACAAGAAACGAGTCCAAAATACTCTTCATAATGCTAGTCTTCCACCTCCATTCCAGAAAAAAAAATCGTGAAGCATATCTAAGTCATGCTCTGCAAGAATCAGCCGACCACAATCCACGCCTTCTGGCCTGAATATACCTGATTTGTTAATGAGCGGTGGATACGTTACCTCGCCTGCCTTTCCGGCCCAGTCAAAATCAACAATTTTGAAATCCTTTTCATCTTGCTTAGAGGCCAATATGTTGGTGTCTCGGATATCACCATGTACGAACCCCTTCTCGTGAAATTTCATCAACTTCTTTTCAATCTCCGACTCAACCGTGTCGCGGACAGGTTTCCGGGAGAGTGTCACATATCCATTACTGATATCGTCCATGACGACCATGGACCAACCCATAGGCAGCTCTTTAAAACCATGCAGCGTAGGAGCACACCCCATGGATGCACAAAACTCATGAGCCTCCACCGAATATCGTCGGACGAACTTGACACATATGAGGGTGCGGGAGCGGGCCGAGGAATCAGCGTGGCCAAAGAACACGAGTCGTTCTTTGTTGGGCTGTGTCTCATATGTAATGTCATATTCCTTGCCTTCGTCGGACCGAGAGATGTATTTGCTGGGGTATGGGAAAAGCTGGGTCGGGCGAGGTGACGAGAGCACCGGCGATTCCAAGGCTTCATAGTATCTTTCCAGTCTTCGAATGCCATTGCGAAGTGCGACCATGTGTCGTGCCACAACAGCAAGATTGGCGATATCTGTCGTGTGGAAATGGAATGCGATGGGCATACACAATAACTGCACCGTCGGTTTCGTGTTCCAAGCGCCCGCCGCAAACACAATGTAGGGCCCTACATGAAATATGGTCATCCGGCCGAATTGATTCATACAGTATAGCAAGAACGGACCAAATATCGACAGCAAGAAGCAGGGCAAAGGTGAATGCGGCATCTTAGTTGCAATTTTTCTCGTCCCCTCCAAGTAGTATCGGACACTTTGGAGATAGGGTTCTCCTGCGGTTCCCACTTCATTTTTGACTTCGACTATAACATAGTCGTATTCGCGACAACGTAGACAACCATTAATGATATGGTTGTGCGTCCGCTTCTTTCCAATTTCACACGCTTGGAAATGAATATTGTGATCTTCCATGACTTCGAAAAATGCCTTTGCGCGGACCCTCTTTGTCGTATATGCATGCCATAGCATCTGCGAGCCTCAAAGCAAACACATAGTCTTCTTCAGTCAGTTCCGCGTTTTTGGCATCGTGGACAAACTCTCCGAAGACGGGGTGTAGTAATATGGATGGGATGGAATCCTCTTCCGAACGGGGGCGTCCGCAAGGTATGGCTTGCTTAGAGTCCCGCTGGGCCTGATCGAATCTAGATGACTCTCGAAAGTGAGATGGAGCCTCCTCCTTGACGCCACCGAGCCACTCTCGACGAGCATCTGCGACCGATTTTTCTGCGGCGGCACGAGTGACAGCAGGTGGAGGTACTGCGGTTGCTGCTGTAAATCTATGATCAGCGACCAATGCGACCAATCACATAAAACGTTGTACTCACGAACCACTTTCTCGATGACCAGGCGTATCTCTGCAGGCTCTGAAAATGGAATGACGTCACTGAGACGGCCCGCTCGGGAAGCTGCAGGACAGGGATAGCATCGCCTTCTCCTTGAACCTGGAGGGTTTCCTCTAAATCGCTCTGACTCGACAGATTGTACAGTAATAAGCCAATATTTCCAAAATACCAAGACCAGCGAGATAGAGCTTCGACCCTCACGGCATCCAAAGTCACATTTCTTTGTAGGTGCATGGTGAAGGATTCACTGGTACCACCACCTCGTCGGTGGCAAATGACACGAAGTACGGAAGTATCTGGCCAAAGTCGGGGAGGTTGAATGATCCCCATAACAAATCATAAACAAACGCACCAACGACGATATGAAGGTTTTCACCATGGAGTGCGAAGATGTCCGCTGCAGTTTGGCCAGCGAACAAAGGACGAAGTTCGGATATAGACAGTTTTCCAAGAACCTCTGATCCATGGAAATCGGAGATGCTCACGGGTTTTGCGTCTGGGAGCGTGTACAGGCACGCTGAATTTTTAAATTGGTTTCAATCTGATTCCGCAGCTGTATAACGATGGTATCTCCTCGCGGCTTGATGGACCTGATGCGAAAGAGCTGCGAACCGCGCACCCAAAAGTACAGTGTTACCGTGCCACTGGTGGACATGGTCAAGAGTTGATTTGCTTAGGTAAGAAGATCGGGGCGCGTAATAATCGGATACTGTAATCGGACATTTTCAGCGACCACGACACGATGCGCGACGGGAAAGAAATCAAGAACGAGCGAGGCGCGAGAGCACGACGACGGGCATGAAAAATATCGAACACGAACACCGTTGTCGGTACTACATCACGGATGATGGACGGAATGGACGGGGGAACACGAACACCATGAAAACGAACGCGAGGGGGAAACAATCCGGCACACGAATGAAATGGAAGTTATGGAACACGGCATATCTATCATCAGAGAGGCCAAGCTTGAGAGTCGTTCAAGCTCCCCACGCTCGTGATTCTCGCCGAGATAATCAAATGCGCTGCTCCCCCCCAATTCACATCCCAGCCACGATCCACGATCCATCCAGTGAGACCACAGGGTTGCAAACAACTTGAAGACTTTCAGCGTCCATTAGATTTCACACCTCCTTGCCATCCGAGTCCGCTGATCACTTTCTCTCCTTCCTGCGCTCACGACATGTTTCTTGACCTTCACATCGATTTTGACCGGATTTTCTTTGAACGATATATTGGAAACGATAGTCAATTTTATGGATTCCCAATGTTCCTTCAATGCCTTACTTTCGGCGTTCTTGGGTTCATTATCTTCGCTCGCCGATGAGGTTGGCGTCCTCTCAAATCGATCCTTTTTCTCTAGTCAGTTTTCCAGTGTAAAAATGGCCTTACCCATACCACTCACCATCCCCCTTCCTTTGATGCATCTTGGAAGACGAACTTGGTTTGCTAGGTATGAACATAATGCGAAGAGACCCTCGGTGCGCCAACCTTCCAATAGTACCCCGTGCGTGGGCACACCTACATTCCGCCTTATTGATTCGCTATCACTTTTGGACGAAGGACGCATCTATTAAAGCAGTCATTGACTTTGGAATCTTGCTTTCATTTTCTATATCTGCTGCTCGTTTCATACCACTTCATGCAAGTTCGGCACCACCGTTTCACCGTGCTTATCCGGCGCCGTCGTGTTCATTGTCGTGATAACGAAAAGAGGTGGATGGTGAAGCTGAATCACGGAGTCGAACACATCCTTTTCCCCGTCCACGTACTGTGTTTTACACCACAGGCAATCGGTGAAACCGCCCTCTAATGCTATAGGAATGACGTGAATGTGCCGAATGATCATGACGGCGGCTCGAAAGATCGCTGGATTGGTTCAAAAATGACGTGTACTCTTCGAAACCTTCCCTGGTATCCTTACCACTCGGACGCTCCCAACCACCCATCTATCTTCTCCCATACCTCCTCTTGTTCACCGGTCCATTCTTCCCTCTTCTCCCTCATGCACGCCACACACAAGCCCTCGGAAACCCAGTTTATCTGTTTGATCTTCTCGAGCGCTTCAAGTGGCTTGTAAACGCTGTCGTCCGCGATCGATCTCTGGACCACCAGCGGGAACCACTTGTCCGCGAACACGTTCGTGCAGGACATGTGGGTTGTCACGGGCTGCATAAAGGAATGTGAATCTGGGCCGT
>JBBPME010000344.1:0-12721 GCA_038090155.1 Rossbeevera pachydermis
CTCCGTACATACGCATCGCTTACATAATGCCTTGGCTTATATATATTGTAGCACGCGCACTACTGTACCTTGTCCGCTATCGCGAATAACATCTGCCGCCTGCATCGTCACGTCTCACCCACAAGTTACGCTCTCGGCGGCATACGACTTTTCAACAAACTGAGGTGCACGCCAGACGGATCAGCCTCCAGAGATCGTTTTTACTGCCGATGACTTATAAGACTGCGCACGTTCGGTTTTGGCCCTTTCTTCCGCTACTTGAGTTTTAAGTTCAATAGCACTTTTCTCAAGTTGCCGTTGTTCTCTTTTCAGCTCATTGTTGTCACGGAGGAGCTCCTTTAGTTCGGCCCTCAAAGCGAGGAGGGTCAAACTGGACAGAATAAGAAGCTCTTCCCTCATGTGGGGATCGGAATGGGTCCTTGGAACAAACAAATGCCCAGCATATTTTTCGAGTAGCTTTGCCCGCCAATCAAGGTTTCCCTGGGCGTGGTGAAGCGTGTCCAAGGAGAATATGTCACACACTTGTTGAACGATATACGGAAGAGATGTACTGAAGGTCAGACATGCCACTCGTTCATGCTCTGAAGACACTCGCGGATTGAGTAGTACAAAAACATCTTGTGTGGGTATTTGAAGTCGCAGGCATGTGACGACGCCCGGATAGCGAGTGATGATGATGGCAGTGGATGAGTTTGAGCCACGTAGTTTTCTGTGACGGTTGTCAATGAAGGAAATAAAGGATAGTCATACGGAATACATACTCCAATGATCTTGTAATGCGATCAGGATTCGGTTGGTCGTAGTCCGTGGACACGAGTTTCAGAGATGCTTCAAAGAGAGGAGTGCGATATAAATCCTCGATTTCAAGCGAACACCACTCGACCATTCGCGGCCAATTGCCAGGGCATTCTAGATTACATATCATAAAAGACTCGTCAACCGAAGGACAAACAGACATTCCATACCTCGATCGTCTTCTTTGAGCACAGTAACCCAAACATTTTTGGTGAGCCAAGACCATCCTTCTCGATCGTGAAAGTGAGCCTAGCGAAGTTGAGAATGTCGGCGGTAAAGCCGTTGTCGGGCGCAAGGGACATGCCGTCAAAGGATATGATCCGCGCCTTTCAACCCTCCAAGACACCCGGGATGAGTTCACGAATCTCCATTCGTCGATGTTCCAATTGAGCCTTCAAGTCGAAGTGTTTTAAAATGGACTCGTGAGCGTGCTAGCGTTGCAATGCACGGAATTGCCAAATGTTTGGCGTCAACGTCACGGAAGGTGCGTACTAGTATGATCGATACAAGATCACCGCATCACGATCTGAAGTCCTCACTTTGATGAACAACTTGAACAATGTTTCCGTGCCGTACCTGGCAGTGTCTCGGCTGTCAAAACTGGGGCCGCCGCGGGTCGCGGTGCTTCCCACTCCGGCGAGAGCGCATTCCCTCCCGCTTGGCCTCTTCAACCTCGCTTCATCGTCTCACCAAGCCAGTAATCATCGTCAGTCAAGCACACTTGCACTTGAAGTGTATCCGAAGCTCCGCGCCTTTCCGCAGCCGTGTGCGAGCGTGCTCTGACGCAACCGTCGGGAATGATCGTTGCTCTAGGTTTCCTCTACCCACTCCTCACGCTTTATGGACTGCAAAGGCTTCTATTTTCGCTCATCCGATTGCTGAGTGCCAGTGACGACTCCGGTGAGCTCTGTAATCTTATTGTCTTTCATTCTGGCCTTGGCATGTTCCTTCCCGCCTCTTGCAATGTCGAGAACGTGCTACTTTGCAGTAGCCATGTTTTCTTTCTTCTTCTTTATGGCCATGTACTCAAGCAGTGGTATTGCCCCTCCAAGGCTCGAACGAGATCGATGTCGATGTCCACCTTGTTGTTCACCCTGATTGTGGTCCGCTCTGGGGAAGGGTTTCGGATGTAAATGCGGGACTTGACCTTAATGTAATCCAGACTATCGTATCTTTTGGTGTACGTACGCACTAGATCTTTTTTTCGTTACTTTGCATGTGCTAATCGGCGTTTTGCATCTTCGTAGGACTCGTATACGGACGGTGGAAGGCATGATGGTGGGCCGCTAGCGCCCGCCGTCGTGATTCCTCCAAATCCATTCGCGGGTCTTCGCTCGACTAATGGGAAGGTTTGGGTCGAGCACATTGCGGACAGCATCAACGCGACGCTTATGGACTACGCTGTACGTCTTTTTAAACATACGTCATGATATGTGTATTGAGTCTTCGCGAGTGGTCTAGCGCTGTGACCAATAGCTCCCTCTGGCCCTCTAACCCATATCCAAGAGACTTTATCATGCAAAGTGAGAAAAAGCCAACTCGAAAGATAACCCAATTATGTGTACTCAACTGATCTTCGCCGCAGCGACCAAGTTCCTCGATCAATCAAACGATCTCGACCCAGACACCACGCTTTACACTGTATTTTTTGGCATCAAGTCAGTTCCTTTTTCGAGCACACCTCCACACGGCTGACGAAGCTCGACAGTGACTGGGGCGATTCCTTTTGTGAGCACGCTCGAGATCATATCGAGACATTCCATCATGAACATTCACCTACGTACAGTCGACGGTAATCACCTTCCGCAAGCAGCTCATGACCTCCTCGGTCAAATGTCCCTCCTCTCCGATTCACCCACAAACGCACGCAACTTCCTCGTTACCGACGTATACGGTCTAGGTACCCATGACGTCTGGGGAGAAGCCTGGCTACAGCTCGTCTTCGATGGCCTCGTCGCAATTCGAGCTCGGAATCCTCAGATCAATGTCGCCTTTGCTAATTTTGCGACAATATGGGATGGGGTACTCGGTTTGAATCCCGGGCATGAGGCGTTCGGTTATGTGAGTAAGGAAGCCTGCAACCCGGGGCCAACAACGGACGATGGCTGCGATGATCCAGATCATCACTTCTATTGGTTCGTAAGGTGCGTTTTTTTGTCTTCATTCGCGGATTCGGGCATCATGGAGCTGGCGTGTTAATGGAAATGGTAGACATCCGTCGAGAGTGACGCACAAGATCATGGCGGACTATGTACTGGAAGTGTTGGATAATTGTCGTGTGGCATAAGCATAAGCCTAGTAAGGCATCTGGCTTCGCTGTCAAATTTTTGACATCATTGTTTGTTGTCCTCTGAGTGTACATTTCGCTTGCCCTGTTGTATGTTATTAATGTAAAAGAGTGGTCTAAGTACAGTATGGATATCTTTCCGTCACGGCTGACGTCAGCCATGATCTCGTCCCTCCAACGCTTCGTTAAGAGTTGATGGCCGCCTCGTCCGCCACGGTCGTTTTCACAACGAAAACACAATATGTTCTACCTTCTCAAAAGTTTATGATCCCACTGGACTGGAAACGCTACCAACTTTCGCAATTGATCAACAAAGCCCTTTCTCTCGTAAAACCGATCCCATTCGACTTTCTAATACATGGTTCAATCCTAAGAACTACCCTAGCAGAATATCGTATAGAACATGGTATCAGTGAGGCATGTAATTTTTTTTCTGGTAGCAGTACGGACTGCGTGCACGACAGCTTGATTGATGAACAGGACAGGAAGATACGATTGAGGTAGAGTATTTCGAGTCTGTGCTGCCGCCGCAGCGAATGACCACGCTTCCACACGAAGATTGGGTATCCTCTATCTCTTGTTGTATCTCACAGTATGCTTCTTGCTTTTCGATTCCCACCCTTCTCACATACGTCCCTCAGACACATTTTGACTGGGTCTTATGATGGTCACATGCGTCTCTTTGACTACGCACGACAACTAGTCCAAGACATTCCGGCGCACCAGGCTCCAATCTCCTCTGTCTGTGTGATACCTTCCCCACAATCGACAGATGAGTCTGTGCTTCTCGCGAGCGCCTCACACGATCTTTCCGCTTCCCTCACTCGCGCCTCATTCTCATGTGACGCTTCGCCGTCATTCCAAACACTCGCCTCGCTTCAATTACATACCTCCCCCCTTAGTTCCATTTGCTCTGATCACTCCGGCTCCCACCTGCTCACCGCTTCCTGGGACCACCTCATCGGCTTCTGGAGTACCACTATCCCCAACGATGATGAAGCCACTCCGATGTCAATCTTAGCTCCATCTCCTGACCGCAAAAAAAGGCGCAAGATCGTCAACGGGTCCGATCAGGGACATGGGAAACGCATGGCTCCCATGGTCGTGCTTAAGTCTCACACAGCACGCGTATCTAAGGCGGACTTTGCCCCCGGCTCAAACGAACGGGCGTTTAGCTGTGGGTTTGACTCAACAGTACGGACATGGGACGTTGAAATGGGAGTGTGCAATCACACAATCGTACGTTTTGCCGTCACGTTCATTTAACTATATTCATTTTTCATCTATTGCTCACCCTCGCTTAGGCCATGGCCGAGCGGCCGATGCTCGATTTGGCGGTGACACCCGACGGCCACACGTTGCTCGCATCCTCGACGGACCGGAGTGTGTCCATTTTTGACCTGCGTTCTCCCTCGCTCGCGAGCACGGTTGGGGTGCTCATGCATCCCGCCACACCATCCTGTCTTGTCTATCCAAGCATGGTACCGATCATCCCGAGTCAGGCTTCTGGCCCAAATCCATACACTGGCTCGGGGGGACCTCAGGTCTTGACCGGTGCCTACGACGGCGTGGCACGCCTATGGGACATGCGGAGCCTCAATAGCGCGGTCGCAAGCATCAAGGCGTGGGACGGTGCCCGTGGGGGAAAGATTCTCAGCGTCGACTGGGTGGGGGAGGTCGTTGGCATCGGTGGGGAGGGTGGCGTTGAGGTGTGGCGGGTCGGTCAGGGGGATCGGACGTTTGGCAAGTAAAAAACTCAAAACGGAACTTGTTCCTGATGCTCTCCTGAAAAACGGAGAGCTGTTGGCTGACCTATAAAAGGAAAGCGGTGGTATTGCCCAGATGTTTCTCTAGGGTAGCCGAACCTCGAAATGCCATCTAATGTATTGCGAAGTGATAATTATGCATAATGCGTCTGGGGGGATTCAGGGGCTACGTCGGGACCAACTTTCGAACTTTTCTTGGCCCGCAGATTTGATCATAGTACAAGCCAGCCTCTGACCTCCCCAGACGTCATCACAACTCTGAGTGTGAACATTTTTCTGACAATTGACAGGCGTCCATCATACCCAATGAATTAGGCACGTTGGGATTACCATCATCACATACTAGGGGGCTTCACCCAACCAGCACCAGCTGATTATAAGTATGCAATTTTGTGGTACAAGGTAGCCGAATTATACCGTTGAAACTGAGTAAACAATTAGCAGTGTGTTACACTCATACGATCGGCCAGCAGGCTATGCAGGGAAAGGGGCGCTTTTTTTTTTCTACGGCCAAGACAGGTTATGTATGTACAGTTAGTGATGTAGTAGGGCGTACAAGCACAGCAGATAGATAACAAAAGAAGAGAAAAGAAAGAAGAAAAGTACAACACTCGCTAAATCAGAAATCCATGATAAACATCCAAACGAGCGATAACGATAAATAGCGGGGACAGAAAGGGGAATAATGACGGCGACGACGACACCGACGTTGCCGCTGGCCGCTGTCTCCTCATATCTCACCCAGCTCGATCTCCTCGCGTCGTACCTCTTGCACGTCCACGGTCGTACGTGCAAATGTTGCATCTTGCTTGGACTCTAACGTGCGCGTGCCCCCCGTCTGCGAACAAGTTAGATCCGATGCGAACTGGATATCGGTGAACCGTGGGATACGAATGTCGCGCTCGCCGCCGCCGATAGTCGACGAGACCACCGATGAGGAACTGCTAATCCACCCCTTTCCAAGGGCTTCTCTATAAACAATTAGCAGCGGTGCGATCAACTAGAGGGATGACAATGATATGAAACCCAACGCAATCACTAAATCAGGACATATAGCCAAACGGGAATCAAACGACCTCACCTGAGCTTCCCCGATGACTTGTAGGAATGCATAGGATATTGAATTGTCCAACGCAAACGGGACCAAGAACAAGAGCGAAAAGGTAGCATAGACCGCCGCAGACTCGACGAGCACTGCCACAACTGACGTACACTCAGTCGCGTGACCTGGTCCAAGTAGGCGGTTCATAGCACGGCGGTAGAGCAGCAATCGGATAGTGACAAGAAGAGTCACAACGACATTGATAGCGAGGGAAACGCAAAAATAGGGAAGGGTCCAGTTGACTTGATAGTTGGAATTGGTGTAGGGTGACGAGGACGGAGAGGAGACCTGCGCAAGGAAAAAGACGCCTAGCACTGGTCGCAATTTTCGAGATTATGAAACCCGTGTGGCAGGGATGGACAACTGCGATGCTTACCATACGATGCGAGCTGCATGACCCCCATGATGGCGAAGACGACGCGTGCCGAGACAGCGCCAAAATCTCTGTAGATGATGACACACCGCCACACCTGGAACAACTGTCATTGTCGTGTGGGTTGAACCCAAGTGAAGTCCATACATACAAGCAAAGTATCAGCGAGCCAGTTTGCGAGAACGTAGGATACGCTCCCGATCTGGTCCACGCCGATGGAAAACATCTGCTGCTCGTACGCGCTCGGACCTCCTGGGTACCCACGATAGTTGATGAACGCCAGCTGCGTGAACTGAGAGTTGGATCCGAGAAAGAGGGAACCAAACGCGAACAGGATGCAGACATAGACGAGGAAGAAAATGTTTCGTTTACGACTCGAGTCCTTGCGCTTGAGACGAATCCAAAGGGCATGACAACAGAGCCAGAAAAGGGCTGAGACGATTCCATAGCCCGTCGCAGTGATGAGTGCGCCGGCAAGCCAGGCTTCTTCGGCGAAGAGCTGGGCTGGAGTCTCGTTTGGAGTGTAGGACATGAGTGGGGGGCCAATTATAGCCCACCCTTGGATGAACAAAACAGGGTCAGGACGGAGGCAATCCGCGAGAAATTTGAGAAAAGAGGCTGTGAAAATTGACGCTCAGGTGGGCCAGATGGTGGCGCTGTCGATGTCGTCTTAGTGTGGTTAAATCCGTCGGGTAGCGACGTTCAAGTAGGTTAGCAATGCTCAGGAAGTTACTCAGGGCCTCGGGTAATCACTCCGCCAGTCCTGTATGGCGGTTGTGATCGGTCCAATATTGCTCGAGGACTTGCAATCGGCGAATGATGGTGTAATCTGTTCTCATCAGACTGATGCCAATCACTCGGTGCCAGTGATTGCATGCAATCTGGACCATTGAAACTGGCCCAGGTACTGTATCATCTACTATCAATCATTCAAAAAACAGGAGACCGACGTGTCGAACTTGTGGAACAAAAGGTTTGAACTTTGGAGAGCGGTATCTAAAAACTTGAACCAGTGATACGCCAGGCCACACGGGCTCCGAGTCATTGACATGATAAGGAATAGTGTGGAGACCCCCAGTTCAGGATTTGCACTGTGGTGGAATATTTTAGGAGCATGGAAAGTCGGAAATCCATTTTACTGTCTTATCTGTGCCCGTTGCATGTGCCAATGCGCGCATGACGAAACTATTGCGGTCACGGTCTAGCCAGTGTTCTGTCCGCTGACCCGAATGTTTTTCCTCTTCTGAGATATAAGCCAGAAAAAAATACGTTTCTTCCAGACCCACCTATTCACCATCATGCTCTCTGCTGTGAATGACCCAAGTCTGTCTTCCAGTCCCGAGACTGATTCAACTGAACAAAGCATTATGTCGCGCCGACCACATGGTTTGAAGGGCATATACTACCACCCTGTCACACAGCTGGTCATGCTCGGCTTCGTTTGTTTCTTGTGTCCAGGCATGTTCAATGCCCTGACCGGTCTTGGTGGTGGCGGACAAATGACTGGCACAACTTCTGCCAACTCAACATGTGCGGTTTACGCTACATACGCATTCTTTGCATTCTTTTCTGGGTAATCGTTCGTTCACACTTCAGCGCTCACGGGCAACCTGATGATTCGTCAAGCACAGTGAACAACAAAATTGGCCCCAAGTGGACACTCTTTTTTGGCACGTTTGGCTATGCGCTTTATGTTGGCTCTTATCTGTGCGTTTCTTTCTCTAGAAGCCGGCCATGATTTTATTTCTGCTTCCCAGTGCGATCAACATTCATCCGAATGCAAGTGGCTTCGTCGTCGGCTCAGGAGCTATTCTGGGTGTCACTGCTGCATTTCTGTGGACGGCGCAGGGATCTCTGATGCTTAGCTATCCGACCGAAGCACAGAAGGGCATTTTTATCAGTATTTTTTGGTCCATTTTCAATCTTGGGGCAGTTATAGGCTCTTCCATTTCTTTCGGGCAAAATATCCATTCGACGGTATGTTTGTTCTCGTTTACCAGTCCAGGCTTTCATCCCCTTGTAGAACAATAGTGGTGAGTCATACACATGACCTGAGATGAACATCTTGCATCATGTTTCTAATAATGTCATGCATTTCCACCTTAGTTGGAAATGGGACATACGTACGTTTTTGGTTAACAACTGCATCTTTGTCTGATACGTGTTTTGTGTAGATTGGTATTCTGATTCTTACTCTTGTCGGGGTTACCATTCCACTCCTCATGGCTGATCCAAAGAAGATGATCCGCAGTGATGGAACAAGAGTTGTTACGCCTAGGTCACCGTCCTGGAAATCGGAGTTCTACAACCTCTGGGTCGCTATCATATCTGACCCTGCTATTCTCCTCCTTTTTCCGATGTTCTTCGCAAGCAACTACTTTTATACCTGGCGTAAGTCGCTTTTGATTGAATAATGCTCTGCACAAAAATTGTCGTGACAAATGACAGAATTTAACGACTACAATTCCGCGCTGTTCAACATTCGCGCACGATCATTGAACAATCTCATGTATTGGGTTTCACAAATTGTTGGTTCATGGATGATCGGCCTCGTATTGGATACCCCTCGATTGCGTCGGCGCACTCGAGCCTTTGCAGGTTGGTGTATTCTCCTCGCAATGGTCTTCATAGTCCACGTATGGGCGTATGAGTACCAACAGTATGTCATGACGTTGTTACCTTGTGCAATATTGACGACTGATCGGACAATTCTTCCATCGTCGTCAAACGCACATAGATCTTACACGCGCCAATCCATCCCATTCAATGCGCAGAAGATGGACATCTACGACTCAGCCTACCCGGCGCATGTGTGGCTCATGATTTTCTATGGCTTGCTCGATGCCATGTGGCAGACGACGGCCTTTTGGTTGATTGGCGCGATGTCCAATGATGCGAACAAGCTTGCCATTTATTCAGGGTTTTGTGAGCGAATTTTTGATTCATATTCTCCTATGCTTCGCCGCCTTGGGAGCGTGTTGTGTTGATGAAATAACCAGATCACTCGATTCAATCTGCGGGAGCAGCGGGCGTATGGCGTATGGATGCAGTCGGATTACCGTTCGTAACCCACCTTCTTGGAGTGGTTCCCCTGAGGCTGGCGCATGACGCGCCGATTGGAACTAAATCAGGTTTCTTTTCTCGTAATGCAGGTACATGAACATCTTTTTATCGACTTGGTGCCTTGTGGTGGTCGGGCTCTTGTTTTGCTTCCCGATGATCTATATGCGGGTCCATGATACGACGGTGTTGGACGATGAAGCTATGTTCGTGGCCTTGCTTTTGATCTAGACCGTGCCGACTGACATTGCACTCCATTGCAGATTAAGACAGGTGTTGGAAGAAGCGAAAAGAGGGCAGAATGTTGAAACACTCGCAGAGAAACGAGGGGGAATAGCGTAGCCGAACAATACCAGTCAACCGTCCAATGCATCAATGGCGGTCTAACTCGTCGCAATGCACACAGAAGAGTTGAATAGTAATAAGTCTCGTTTGTTGGGCAATGGATATCTTGATTGAGGACGTACTTAACGAATGTGGGGAGCCATAGTATCCCTCGTTGATTCCACACAACTATGCTCTAGTAACTTCATGGGATCGGATGGTTGTCTATCCTCCGCACCTGTTTTCAGTCAAGCGGCTCAGGTTTGATTCGAGTGAATAGCAAGAAAGGAAAGGAATCTTGTCTACGCAAAGTGCAGTGTGCGGCTTGAAAGTTAGGAACTGAGCAGTTTATTGCGCCTCACGGATAGGTAATCGGGATACAGCAATGTCCAATATAATGCAGGTCAAATGATTCATTGAGCAGAAGTCATTGGTACACTACTTGGGAAACCCGCCATCCGGAGGATTCGTACCTAATCCGTTTTTTCTCTAAACTGCTTTGCCCACTGTATCGACATCAGTCCGTAGGAACGCGGCGTTGAGGTAAATTTTCTCACCAACATCGAAGGTATTGGGCGATCTGGAAGAATATGCCGAGTCTGTTCGCGTAGGTGATGAGAACCATAATTAACAACGAACAGCAGCAGCATCATTACCTCTCGTTCTGCGCTAACGGACCAAACGCCGTAGGCAATGGCAAGGATACCAGTCATCGTAATTGCAGTGTTACTTGCCCAATTCCCGGGACGAGTCCACCATCCACCTGTAGGACGTTGTTGGTGAAAGCCGAGGAGAGAAGTATCGATTTCGACGCACCCGCAGGCGACCACACGTGTTTTGGATAAGGGTAACGCGCACCACCTCCCTGTTCAACCTAGTGAGAAGATGGATGCAACCAATAATGGGCGGTACGTGATACCATGATAATCTCAGGCGTTGGCAATGAAGTGAATGACGGTTTGAAAAGTAGGGTAAGGCAATGCTTACGTCAGATGTAACTTCCGCTGAAGATAAGCAGCAGCCAACATTTTTTTGGTCATGCGCCCGAAAGTGTTCCGCCTAGCAATGCCACGAGGCGCATCCCGGAAACAATATTAGCGCCGACACAGCTTAAGATTGGAGATAAAGACGGGGTAGACGTCCCCACAGCACACTAAATACCCGCATGTCTCTGCCACACCCAGGCATCGTCCACCAACCCCGCGGGGGAACAATCTTAGAATATCTCTCCTTGGAGGACGTGAGAGTTAGAGCTTGGGTGGTGGATGGTACGTCGTTGGCAATATCGTCCTTCCTTCTAATGCTCATGGTCACCCGGCTCACAACCGTTACATATAGTGTCTTCTCGCATTGTGCTTGCCCAGACATTTTACAACTCATCGGACGAACCAACGGGAAGGGCAAAGTATGTTTTCCCGCTCCCCGCGAGCGCAGCAGTCTGTGCGTTTGAACTCGAAATGCCAGATAGAACTGTCGTTGTTGGGGAGGTAAAGGAAAAAGAAGAAGCCGCACTCATGTTCACCAATGCAATAAAGCAAGGGGAGACGGCGGCTCTCACTGAAAGGGTGGGCGATGACAGTAAGCCGCACTATTAGCTCCTTTATGATTTCCCGCTGATTTATATGCGCTACTCGCCGTCACAGTTTTCACGATCTCAGTGGGTTCCATTCCTGCCAAATCGAAGGTGATAGCGCACTTGACGGTGTGTATCTTTTCCGTGTTCGTTCTCTGTACGATCCCTCATTACCCGTAGTTCGTGATGGACCTCTTGGATGAGGGTCTGCAGGACCGTGTTAGACTGCAGCTCCCGATGCACATTGCTGAACGCTACGGGACCCCACCTGCGGCTATGCAAAATGCATCCGCCGCCGACTCCCGCACCTGCGTCGATGTCTGGGTGGACATTCAGACGAGCGACGTAATACATGAAATCCAAAGTCCTACACACTCAATCGTGCGGCAACGCTACAAGACTCGTTCAGGTCGAAAGTCGCAGCGACGAATGTCTGCAAGTTGGAAGTCATCGTCGTTCCTGACCCAGGACTTCGTAATCGTCATACATGCTGAGGGTTTAGACTTGCCCAGGTGTTTTGCGGAGGTACTTGATGCAAGAGGGGATGGAAGCTTGGAAGGCGCAACCATTGCAATGCAACTTACTCTTGTTCCAAAATTTCAAGCACCCAGGGTACTTTCACAAGAATTCATTTTCATTATCGATCGGTCCAGAAGTATGGAGGGTGCCTCGATCGAAACAGCCAAGCGCACCTTGGCGATGTTACTTCGTCTCTTACCAAGCACACAGACGACGTTTAACATCTTCAGCTTTGGAGGTCACGTTACGAGCCTATGGAATAGCAGCCGTCAACTTGATCCAGTAACCTTGAGTGAAGCGGTATGGATTACATGGCATGCATATGATCGTTTTCTGACATTACGGTCGTAGTCGTCACATGTCATGAGCATGAAGGCTGACTATAGCGGAACAGAAATCCCCATGGCTCTTCAGTCAGCATTTAGCTTGCGTGGGCATGATCGCCCAGCCAATTTTTTCTTACTAACTGATGGTCAGAGTCATGTATGTGAGAACTCCTGAGTTAGCATCATCTAAAAGAAATCTTTCCAGGCGGATCCCTTTGTGGTCGTTTCTGATACTGTCTTAAATGCCCCTCCGCAGGCACCAGTACGAGTGTTTGTGCTTGGGATCGGGACTGATGTATCCTCCGACGTCTGTTCCCATCTCGCGCGGGTGGGTAATGGAGAGTGTTTGTTTGCGCTTTCTGCGGAGGAAATTCAAGGAAAGTGTGCCCGGCTTCTGAATGCTGGACGCTCAAAGAACATAGAACGTATCGATATCGACTGGGGCCAGGATGCCTCTGGTTTCCATTCCTCCTCTCCATTTCTTATACCAAAGCTCCCAGCGGGTCTCCCTGAGCTCGAACCTCCACCGTCTGTGCAACAAGCCCCTCATTCATTGACAAGATTTTTCTCCAGTATCCGCTTCACACTTTTCGCAA
>JBBPME010000344.1:12820-23417 GCA_038090155.1 Rossbeevera pachydermis
CTCCTCTCCATTTCTTATACCAAAGCTCCCAGCGGGTCTCCCTGAGCTCGAACCTCCACCGTCTGTGCAACAAGCCCCTCATTCATTGACAAGATTTTTCTCCAGTATCCGCTTCACACTTTTCGCAATCATATCATCCAGAACTGTCCCTAAATCAATCAGGTTACTTACTAAACTACAAGGGGTCGCCGAGCCACAGGAGCTGATCGTGGAAGTGGTGAAAGTAATGCCATTTCACGACTTTAATTCCACCATTCCAATCGTGCATACCCTGGCTGCACGCAAGCTCATAATGGATCTAGACGACGGATTTGGTCCTCTCCCTAGACCGGTTCCGGGGGATGCCCTCATGACCTCCGATGACATCCTGAGGAAAGCTGGCATGGTTAGACTTGGCTTGACATATCAGCTTGTGAGCAAACATACGTCTTTTATTGCTGTCCGGAAGGGGGACGAACAAGGAAGGAGGGAATGGCGGAGGAGGAGCGGAATGGCATGGGCCAGATCGAGACTTCAACAGACTGACAGGGACACACCAAAGGATAGCCACACAGAACCTCCCACCTTTCTCGACGGTATCATCGATGACTTGTCCTTCCTTGTCTCTTCTGTCCTTGGCTTCTTCAGTGGTCCAGTAGCATCAAGTTCAACAAATCAGAGGTTGAACCTTCCAGGCGCATACGACGAGTCTAATTTTGGGACGAGTGAGCTTGACAGAGGTCGTCGACGCTCACTCGCTTCCAGTGGTCAACCCCGGAGACGTAGCGCTTCATCGCATCACAGCATTGATAGTTTCTCCACATTGAGTTCCCTCGATGGATCCTCCTGCAGTGCTTGCTGGACAGAATCACGTTCTTCCAGCCCCCTTCCTACATTACCCGATCCAATCCAACGTACACCCTCACCCCAGTTTCCGCAGCTGCGTGTAGGCGCAGCACCAAGCCGTGTCAGGCGACGGGACCAAGTTCCGCAAGAGGCGTATAAACTCTTTTTTGAGATGGCCTTCGATGGTTCTTTTACGGCCACCCCTCTCCTCACTCAAGTTGTCGGGACCGAGGTATTAGGCAAAGCGAGTTCGCTTGGGACCAGCGACACAGTGTGGGCGACCGTCGTCGTCGTCGCATACATGCAGAGGCATTTCCAATGCGAGCCAGATATCTTAGAGTTGGTTTCGGAGAGAGCAAAGGAATTTGTGCAGGTGTCCGGACATGACGCGAGACGCTTTCAGCAGATGGTGTGGGAGGCAGCAAAGTTGCTGAACTCGTAGTAGAATGGTTGTAGTAGGATGCTTATCCAGTGGCTCTCCTTGTCGCCGTTGAACGTTTTTCTTGTTATGAGTATGTATGTGGGATTGTGCGTGAAATTTGAAGCCACGGATTACATACTCTGAACTCTCTGACTCAGACAGATTTACTTGCGCCGGTACTTCCTTTTTTCTGAAACCAATATTCACGCAGGTGGTGGAACTCCCTTCGCCTGTCGCGGTGTACTAGATTCGCCTAGATCTTACTAAAGTCGCCATGTTTCCTCACCATCTCGAATCCTGGCTCTCTGGGAGAACGTCACCATTTCAGAATCTCGCTGTCTTCCAGTAAAACTCGCACCGTTTCGAGGAGTAGTATCGGATGATCATGCCAGTCAACCCCCTTCAACTAAACCAACCACACCCAATGATCATACCCAGAGACTCGTGAAAGCGCTAGAGAAGCGGCCACCTTTCGTTCCTGGACTCGGACGTGCTGGCATCTTACGGATGCTCAAAGGGAGCTTCTGTTGCCCCCCTTTTCCTCTGGTAGTTGCACGTCTAATCTAGAAAGTCATTTCATGCAAGAGCAATGAGTTTCTCGAGATCGATCAACTCTCCACCACTTTTCAACGCTGCCTCGATGACCGCCACGTCGCGGAGTGCGCCCCTAGGACTGCCTAGAACGCCACCGTCGTCATTTCCCTTCCCTTCTGACGCTGCCGCAAAGAAGCTTGCCAACTGCAACTCGACCCCGCGGAAGGGCTCATCGATAACCTCCTCCCTCTCTGGGCCGACCTGCCTTCCGTCCGCATTCCAGCTAACAGACCTGACAACGACGCGGAAGACAGGCTGCTCAGCTCCTGTCACTGGGTCTCGTGACGTTACCTGATCAATAGTGATGTACCCATTCGCGCCCGTGACGAGGATGCCGTTGCCGTTGCTGGTAGACGCGCGTGATGGTGTGGGCGCGGCAACGCTCAGCTCGAACATGCCGTGCGAGCCGTCGGCGGATTTGATGATAGCGTTGATCGTGTCGTGAGGTGCAAGCCAGTCGGCGTTCAGGGAAGCAAATCCAGAGAGGTGCGTCAAGGGGCTCGGGAGGATGGTTCGTAGTGCGGCTGCTGAATGCTGATAGGTGTCACTCAAGAGCCGTGGGCGAAGGCAGGAGCGGAATAGGGACGTACGACACCACCATCGAGCTATCCAAATGGAATACATCAGTCTACATATTTCCAGAATATCTACGTCGAACGTACCATGAAGCCTCCTTGATACTGTGAAATATCACATTGGTCAGTGAGTTATGGACACCTCTCAGTTGTGGATTTGATGGACTTACGTCTGGGACCGTTCGCCAGGGCGTTTTGTACCACTTCGAGTCCTTATCCATACGACTGACGTTTCGCAGGCTATAGAAAATAACCTTGCCTATCTTTCCGGCTCGGATTGCCTGTGCTGCGCTCCTGTAGCCTGGCTCGGCTTCCCAATTCTCCGAAACTCTCCAAACAAGGCCCTTGGGTTTGTATTCTGCTTCGTAGATCGCGATTAGTTTCAACCCCGAGGCAACATCCGGTGCCACTGGCTTTTCACTGATGACGTGCTTCCCGGCCGCCAGCGCCCTGAGGATGATCTCTGGCTGTAGGGTAATAGGGAGCACGATGATAATGCTTGAGATATCTGGTCTCGCGAGTAAGGCATCCAGGTTTGCGGATGGATCGCCGTCGTGGTAAATGTCTGGTCTGGAGTGGAGGAGTCGCACTGCTTCATCTTGCAGCTCGCTCGCACTCTTCTCCGATCGTGAATAGACAGCCTTGAGGGTCGGAGCGAGAGGTCCAAGGGCTTTGAGGGCGGGTACGTGCGCTGCGTTAAAAGACAGGATCAATTCCAGGACTGTTCTCTCAGAATGAAGGCTACTCCCTGAATCCTCACCCTGCTTGGCAAAGATGCCGCTTCCGAGGATGGCAACTCCACTGACAGTGTTGGCTATTCCGGACATCAGGGATAGCGAAAAGGCCCTGGGCCCGTATCTGTATGTTATTGACTATATATACGTTCTCGGCCTTGACGAGCCGGCACGTGTACTATTGCCAATCACGGAGAAACATCGGATTCCCTTCTGTGTGAGTGATTATTGAGAATGTCTTTTCTGCCTCCCGCCAGTGCGTGGTGATCAAGTCAAAATGTAGAACATTGAAAATACGATCCATTAGTGCGGATCCCGGCCCCGACCGAAGGTGCGCAGGTGTAAACTGTGTAATGTGCCCAAGAGTCTTAGAAGAGCCGTCGGAACACACTCCGACGGGGATTTTTGCATAATTTCACACAGGCTGAGCGTCAAGTTCCAAAACGACTTCACCACCACCGATTGAAATGACGTCACAGACTCATACTGCAAGCACAGCAAGGTCGCGATCCTACATTATTGGCAGTTCTTCTACACCCTCAAACTGCATACTCTGGACCTTGATTTTCGGACCTGTAGCATTGCTACTCTTGAAGTGGGTTGGTCAAGTAGCCCATTGCAGCGTGCGACAGGTGACTGGCCCGCAGCCTTGTCCAATGGGATTCATCCGAATTCTGCCAATGCAATGCGCTGGAAAGCTATGCATGGGAATACTGGCCCGGCATTTCCTCAAATTGACAGGATAGGGTCACCGTCCTGAGCTTAAATGTCATTTCTAGACTAGCCATCGATGGCTTGCCACTTATATTAGACTGCCAGTCACCGCCGGTCATCAGTCTAGGTGGCAGAGTTGAGGATGAGCGCAGGGGCTCTTGTGCATGGCGGGGAACTTCAAATGCTTCATATAATATAGCCAACAGCAAGGATTTTTGTGGCGGAATGATCAAGTAGGTACACGTCACAGGAAATTCAGGCTGGTGTCATCTCCAGCGAACGGTTTGTTACCACTCAGTTGGCCCATGCATGATCAAAGTTTCAGTGGTATAGTATACTATCATAAGTATGCCGACTCTCGAAGGTACAGTACCGTTCCTTCTGTCCCACCTTTGCTCATGCACCATTAATCAGGCCACATCCCTGGTCGCTTACTACTACGCAATGCTGGAAATCGACGACAGTCGGCAACTCCTCCTGTGAAGTCTCTTGAACTGGATCTCGCGCGCTGTGGCCGGTCCACTCCCGTGCCAACGATACTAGCCTAGGTCCCGAGTGTACAGGCCCGATGATCAGAGGAAATCTATTGGAATGATGAACAATAGATGATTGGTGGTACAAGCGTGTATGCAGTTTCTCCGCATGCTCTGGGCGTACGATTCGATACACATGAGAAATTTCCCTGTGCCTCATCGGAACCTCCCTCGCTGAGCGAATCGGTCATTTCTCAGACCCGTACAGCCGAGCGCTGGGAGATAACGGTTGTAAGGGGTCTTTACTGAAATTGAGAGTAATTAGGCAATGGTAAGCCGCAAAAACGCCGCAGGGTCGACTCATCCATGTAGAGAAGTATCTCTATGTTAGTTGATAGCATATAAGTACTGTATTGAGCTTCTACAGGGGGGATCGTGCTCGCATACCACTGGCAGGTACTGGTGGCGTCTGTGGCGGCGGCAATGTGTTTCAAGGTGGAGTGGGGATCCTTATAGTCGAACGCTGACATGTTCTTGATCGGACTGCACAAGGTACGTTTCCATGTGATCATGTGATATGATCATAGCTGGATCTGAGTCCGATGAACAGCGCCGTTTTGGCTGCAAGACTGTGATCATGGGTGGTCGACGCACGAGCGACGGGTTTTTTTTTTATTCGCACTTCTAGTTCCCCGGGTGTTCCCGCGTACATGCCGGGTTTCTAACTCGATTGTGGGGTTTGCCTTCCGAAGCACCTAAAATCTAGCGAAGTGTCCGATCAGATCACATTCCCCTATTGGACGAGGACTCACTGGTCTTGCCAGGGCGCATGCTAAAAAATGGCTGTGTCGTCATCTTGAACGAAGAGTCGAAACCAATTGAGGAGACGAGCGTCGCTAGACCACGAGCGATTACTTCGGGGCCGCAAACCGGGGCTGAATATCAAACCCCCTAGAAATCTGCTGAATCTCTTGTCAAGCTCAGAGACAAGGAGAGGGTACACATTTCTGTTGCGGGCCACAGAACCTTGAGCAAAGGATCATGGGCCGGACTGGCCGGCGCCACCAGCACTTGCCTAAAGTAACGAAGTGGGCGCGCTTTCTTGCGTCATGTAGTGCTTATAAGCACCATTTCAATGGGGATCCGTTATCATACAGTATATAATCTTAACATGCCGTTCTTTACACAACCCAAGTTGCGGGTTGTTTCAGGTGCGTAATGGAAGGAGAGGAGAGGCATGTGCTCGGGTGGTTGGGGTCCCGATTTCATGAGGCGGTCGGATGTCCGAGCGAAGGTTTGGATTTGTTGCTGCAGACACACATGCACACGCTGTCACTCGCAGAGTTTCGCGCTCCCATCTGAAACGTTCCCCCTCCCCCCTCTCCTCCCTCCAAATCATGGCCAACAATTACCCCACTCATCCGTACGCGACAACGACGATGTCGTCTGCTAGTCAGACCGCCGCTAACCATCACGACCTCGAGCACGATCACCAGTCCAACGACGACGATGCAGGAGGTAAGAAGAAGAAGACGACCAAGCGGCGCAAGGTCAACCACGCTTGTTTGTACTGTCGTCGCAGCCACATGACCTGCGACGAGGGCCGCCCATGTCAGCGCTGGTACATATCACCTTGCCTGGTCGCTCCATTATGATTCACACCCTCCCCCTACCACTATAGCATCAAGCGCGAAATCGGTCATTTGTGTCACGATGAGCAACGTCCGCCCAAGAACAAACAGGAATCGGCGCCCCCGTCATCGTCGGCGACGAGCAACGCTGACACGGGGGCGCGAATCATCACCCGTGCGTGATTCCCATCTCTTTCGGCGGGTTAGATTGGTCTCACGACAAACGTTCTCAGAATCCGTATACGGCAGCCCAGCGGTGCAACAGCCCTCGAACTCGCCATGGTCCGTGAACGTGGCGCACAACACGTTTCTCTACCAGCCCGAGACGTTAGGTAACGAGTTTTCCGTCCTCAGGTGCGTTCCTGTAAAGCCTTTTCTCTCTCTCTTGTTCAAGATGATCCATCTCGGCGCGTATTTTAGTGACTTTTTGGAAACGCTTGACGACGGGTCCTTTTTCACTCCATCCCAGACCGTGGCTCCCTCCTTGATGTCGACACCGTCGTATCCTGACCCAGTTGACACTGTTGCAAGTACCTATGTCACTCAACCGACACAGCCCACAGATTCGTTGAGAGGAGCAACGACAACGACTATGACGACCACCGCAACGGCCACGACGACAGGGACAACGGCAGACTCGCACCAGGCGGTTTCGTCACCCCAAGAACTAACGCCCCCGCTCCTCCCTTCGGCAAGCAAAACCGAAAAGTTTTTGTTGACCGCGGCGGACCAAGAGTCGGGGTCGCGTGATGAGCGGCTGAATCGGGTCATCCGAAGCAAGTACGAGGCAGGCTTGTTGAAACCGTATGATTACGTCAAGGGATATGCTCGCCTGTCGAGATGGATGGATCGCAAGTGAATGTCATCCCTCTATTTCTTTTCTTTTCTCATTTTCGATGGGGCGAAACCGACGTTAGCGTATCGCGACAGTCGAAGCAGCAAATTTTGCAGCCTCTATCTGTTCTTAGGCCCAAGTTTAGAGTGCGTTTGCATGGACTTGAAGGTCGAGCTTGGCTGACTTTTTCTGCACAGGCCGTCGCGCAGTCTTTGAGGGATATCGTCAGTCTATTTGAAATAGCCTAGCGTTCGCTGCTACTCCTTATTGACTGTCTTTCTCTTTTTATGTTTATTTTTGATGCAGGACTTAGTCTTCATCGAGGAGGCTTTCGAGCGGCTGCTGCTTGACTACGATCGTGTGTTTTCTGCCATGGGTGTGCCTGCGTGTCTATGGCGTCGGACGGGCGAGATATACAAGGGAAACCGCGAGTTCACTGAGTTGGTTGGTGTCGACGGGTACATGATGCGCGACGTATGTCCCCGTCCATTTTTTTTCTTCAACTCATTTTCTGAAACTGATCGATCAGGGCCGCCTTTGTATATACGAGCTGATGGCTGAGGAGTCTGCCGTCAACTATTGGGAGGTGTGTTCAACCCCCGTGATGTTGTCTTATCTCACCTTCCGTTGCGAGCAGAAATATGGCCACGTCGCATTCGATTCGACGCAAAAAGCCGTCCTGACGTCATGCGTGCTGCGGTATAAACCATTGATCAATACTTCGTTGGACTACCGAAAGCGGCTCGCGGGGGACGACGTTCCGAGCGAAGAAGGGTTCATCAATTGTTGTTTTTCGTTCACGATTCGGCGAGACAAATGGGGTATTCCGAGTATGATCGTGGGCAATTTTATAAAGTGTTGACAGTATATATTGTATGCTTTTATGCTATGACCGATAGGACGATTGGCCAGGACAAAGACGCATACCGTGTTGGCGTTGTCGTAGATGCGCGAGTATTGTATTATTTTTCATCAGATTGGATTCGTCTATGAACTACAGCAGACACTATGATATACATACGTAGAGCTTCGCTCCTTTTCGTCATCATTCACCCATCTCCTCTGGTGGTGGGCCTTGTTGCTCTTTCTCTTTGCGTGTGGCCTGCACAACGTCATCGACGCGGAGCAACATCCGAGCAGCCTAATTTAGAATGAATTCAAGTCAATGTGTCCGCCAGAGTAACAGCACCACGAACCTCGATCGCGGTCTTGAGTATTTGAATCTACGCCAATAGTTAACGATGATAGTTACGGCGGGGTAAACATGCAGACACGCACTTTGACGCTTGCGCTCTCGTACAATCCATACGATTTCATGTCTACGATCTTGCCCGTCTCGCCGTCAATGCCCCAAGAATGCTCCCCGAGAGCATGCTTCGCCCTAAGCTCTGTGAGCGCACGTATCGCGTTCCCACCACTATTTTGTACGAGTGTGCGCGGGATGACTTCCATCGCATCTGCAACGGCCCTGAACGGCCACGCTTCGACTCCCGACACACTCATTCGCGATCTAGCTTGCAGGCCGACGCTGATGGCCATCTCTGTCGCGCCGCCGCCAGGAGCAAGCAGGGGGTTGAAGTAGACGTTCCGCGCGACGGCGAGTGCGTCGGCGAGGTTGCGGTCGATCTCGTTTAGAATATCTTTGGAGGGGCCGCGGAGAAGAATTGTGCATGCCTTGGGGTTGGTGCATCCGGTCAAGAAGGTAAAGTATCTATCAATTAGATTAAAAAAATGCAGCAAAGTTGAGGTTTAGGAAAGCACGCAACTCGTCACCTATTTTTTCAATATTGAAGAGTCCACATCCGGTGCCTACGTCTGATTCGCGAAGATCTTCAACTCTGTTGATGATGGTTGCACCGACGGCGAGTGCGATTCGATTGTTGTCAGATTTGCGGACACGTCGAATGGCGGAAACGCGAGCACGCTCAAAAACATGTTGAGCCGTGTCTAGAGCATCAAAGTGAGGTGGAAAGCACTCGACGAGAAAGGAAGGGACAAACCCGAGACGCCCTTTTCAGTGATGACAAGGTCGGGCTGGAACTCAAGTATGCGCTTGCACTGGGCGATGACCTGTTCCTCCTCGATCTCTTGAGCTCGTGCCCAGTCTGATTCTTTTGAAAATTCCATGTTGGTTTGACTTTCGCCCTTTTTGTACTCGAGAGGACAGTCCAACAAGACGATGCGAGGATGTTGTATTCTGCGACGCATGTTAGGGTGGGTGATGTCCTTGTTGAGGAGGACACCGTCGAGGACGCGGGATTCCTCGATTGATCCGCCAGGGATCTTTTCGACTCGTGCATAACGTTTAATATCGACCGTTTTATGGCCGTTTTCTTCGGCTGCGACTGTGCGGACGGCTTGAAGAGCGAGATGGCACATAAGATCAGACCAGCGCGCGACAAACTTTGTTCCGATGGAGGTTTTGATTAGGGAGAGCATTTCTTGATCGGAAGAGGTGTCAATGGGGATGGAGATCTTGTGTATTATCTCGAGCGATTCCTTGAGGGCCTTGTTGTAGGCGGAGATGATCACAACAGGGTGGATGTCGCGTTCGAGCTGAGAGAGCGATTGGGCGAGGATTTCGCCCGCTGGGAGAAAGAAAAGTCTGTCAGCTGCAAGAGGAGTATACGAGGAGAAATCATACCGAGGATGATTACGCTGGTGGTTCCGTCGCCGCACTCCTCGTCTTGCGTACGACTGAGCTCGATCATATTTTTTGCTGCGGGGTGAGCAACGTCTATCTCACGTAGGATGGCGTTTCCGTCGTTGGTGAGACTCGGGCAAGATGAGAAGATGCGGGGCAGATGATGGGACAAACGCACAGGATACCGCCCATGGGATCGAGGATCATCTTGAGCATGGCCTTTGGACCCAAGCATGTTCGGATTACATCTGCGATGGTCTGAGATCCAAAAAGGTGAGCAAGGTAACAAGAACGCGCGGATAAAGACGAGACCTTTGCAGCGGTGATGTTGGAAATCTGTGCTTTCCTGCCCGACTGCCGCTCGGGGGCGGTGTCTGAGAGGTCAAGTCAATGTTGACGAGAGCAGAAAAAAAACGCGCGCACTCATAACAAAAACGGGTGTTTGTCCTGTCTGCATCTTGGTCGAAAGAAAAGTCGTTGAAACTGATCATAGAACGGCAGATTGGTCATTCGAAGGGGGTCCAAATCCGGAAAGTGAGGCGGGAAGACCCGAAGGGGTGGAGCGAGCCGAGTTTCGACGGTTGTTGGTATGATGAGTGGGGCTGAAACAGAAAACAGTGGTGCCGGATACAATTTGTATCATTTAAAGGTATTCACATCAAGCAGAATATCACCAGGTCTTTGTTGGAATTAGTGATGGTAATTAAGCTGCCATACTAATCATCGACCTAGAGTCCTAGACACACATACAAGTGTCTATAGGGCAGCACTTGATTGTAACATTAAGTGTTACTCGAGTTACATTAGGCTAATAAGCCTTATCTAGTATATCTATGCTAATAGCATTAGTAAATGTACCAGTACTGCACTATATGAAGCAGGTACTGAGAAGTGTGTAAGCCACACTGATCACTGATCCTCTTCCTCACCTTCGCAATCGCCATTCCCCCATTCCTATCCTTCCCGACCTTCGTCATACTTGCTCCGGTATCCGCTCCCTGTACATATATAAGAGCTTGCCCTCGCTGATGCTAGATAACAATCTTTATACCCTGTTCACGTTCTCCTGTTCCCTCTCTTTAAGTGTTGGCACGACCAGTGCCCTTCCACTTTTTTTTGAACGTCTCTACAACTAAGCCAGCTAGAACTGT
>JBBPME010000345.1:0-23375 GCA_038090155.1 Rossbeevera pachydermis
CCCCCTTCCTTTGATCTCGCAAATCATAGATAAACTCAAAGGAGCTAAATTGTTTACGAAAATGGATCTGCAGTGGGGATATAACAATGTCCGCATCAAAGAAGGCGACGAATGGAAAGGAGCCTTCGTTTGCCATTTAGGAGCCTTTGAACCCACTGTAATGTTCTTTGGCATGTGTAATTGTCCCGCAACCTTTCAACAAATGATGAATGAAATATTTGCTGATATGGACGATATTGTGATTATATATATAGACGATCTATTGATATTCTCGAAGCATAATGATGTGGTTAAAAATCGTGAAGCAGTATGAAGAGTACTTCGGAAACTTCGCGAAAATGACCTATTTGTAAAACCATCAAAATGTTTCTTCGAAGTGACAAAAGTAGACATGTTAGAAATGGATGTATCAGGAAACAGAATCTCAATGAGCAAAAATAAGCTCGATGGAATAGCATCCTGGCCAGTCTCCCACAATGTAAAAGAAGTTAAAAGCTTCTTGGGACTTGCCAACTTCTATCGACACTTCATTGAGAATTATTCACTGATAGCCAGATCCTTACATGACTTAACAAAGAAAGACCAACCCT
Source organism: Rossbeevera pachydermis (assembly GCA_038090155.1). NCBI lineage: Eukaryota > Fungi > Basidiomycota > Agaricomycetes > Boletales > Boletaceae > Leccinum > Leccinum pachyderme. The sequence goes on from JBBPME010000345.1 coordinate 591, forward strand.
GGTGCTGGGGAAACGCACAACAAATAGCTTTCAATAACTTAAAAGAAAGATTCACAACAGCACCAGTCTTGGCATATCCAGATGACACAACCCCTTATTGTGTCGAATGTGATGCATCAGATTACGCAACTGGTGCAGTGCTGTCAACTTTAAAAGAAGACAAATGGCACTCTGTTGCATATATGTCTCACTCAATGACCCCTGAACAGCGCAATTATCCAATCGCTGATAAGGAAATGCTTGCGATACAACTTTCGTTAGAGCAATGGAGACATCATCTAGAAGGAGCTCGACACAAGTTTGAAATATGGACAGATCACAAAAACTTACAATATTTCATGACTAGCCAAGATCTGAACCATCGACAAGCTCGTTGGGCTCAATATTTATCCCGTTTTGATTATGTATTAGTGAATAAACCTGGAACCGCTATGGGAAAGGCAGATGCCTTATCTAGGAGAGAAGATCATAAAATAGGAATAGAAAACAACAACAAAAATACCGTCATGATAGATAGCTCTAGGATACGTAGTTTACAAGAAATAGAACTCTTCGATAAATTCAAAATAGAACATAAAAAAGTAACCACAGCAGAAGGATCTACATACAAAAATGGATTATGGGAATATGATGGAAAGATATGGGTACCAAGGAACTTGCGTTTAGAAGTAATGACACAATTTCATGATCATCCACTCGCCGGACATAAAGGCCTGGATAAAACCAAAGAATTGATAGCTCGTTACTACAAGTGGCCTGGCATGAAAGCTGATGTAGAAACATATTGTAAATCTTGCGATCGATGTGCTCGAATAAAGCCTTTGAATAAAGCCCCTGCAGGAAAACTGCAACCCTTGCCAGTAGCATCTGGACCCTGGAAAGATGTGTCAGCTGACTTTGTTACTGGCTTTCCTGAATCACATGGATATGATAGTGTGCTTGTAGTAGTGGATCGCTTCTCTAAAGAAGTAGCTCTCATCCCTACCAACAAAACTGTTACCGCACAAAAAACAGCACAATTGTACAAAGACTATGTGTGGAAACACCATGGTTTACCTGATTCAATCGTATCCGATCGTGGTCCACAGTTTGCTGGACAAATGATGATAGATCTCCTAAAATTGTTGAAAAGTGAGAAAAAGATGTCAATTGCATATCACCCTCAAACCAATGGACAAACAGAGCGTATTAATAGAGAATAGAACCAAAATCTCCACCTGTTTGCAGCGGAAAAACAGTCTCAATGGGTTGAATGGCTCGCCATGGCACAATTTTTTTTTTTCAACAATACTCAATCATCGTCCATAGGATTTACTCCTTTCCAGCTTACAAAATCATTTACTCCTCGCATGGGTTTTGAATCTAAACAAGTGAAATCGCCTGCTGCAGAAGCATTTGCGTCAGATATGAAATCAAATTTGGAGTCTGCCAAGGCAAATTTGGAATCTACTTGTGCCAAAATGTCAAAACAGGCCAATAAATCCAGATCAGACGCTCCTACTTATAGCATCGGCAATCTTGTCCTCTTATCGTTGGAACACTTGAAAATAGCAGATCGACCCTCTCAGAAATTGACTGAGAAGTGGATTGGACCTTATCAGGTCACCAATGTATATATGAACTCTGTGGAATTGTTATTCCCAAAGTCGATTACTGCTCGTAATGTCGTGAATGTCTCGCACATTAAACCATATATGGAACCTCTTGATGGCCAGCCTGTTGTACGGCCTGGACCTATCTCCGTTGATGATGAAGGTCACGAAGAATTTGAAATCGAATATATTGTGGATTCTCACCCTATTGGTCGTGGTTTCCAATACTTGATCCACTGGAAAGGATATGATGACTCTGATCGTACATGGGAAGCTGCATCCTCTATGGCTAAGCATGGCAAAGATGCTATTGATTTGTTTCACAAAAAGAACCCCAGCGCTCCTCGACGACTTAACATGTCTCGAGCCTTGTTTCAGGGTGTTTTTAATACCCCTGTCATCAACTTCACCTCTGGATCAACCGAGTTTTGAACTCTGCGATCTGGAATCTCGCTTTTAGAAGGGGGGTAATGTTACAACCCTTAACTTGCAACCTAGCTTTAGCGCTCGAAGATCTTATCTTATCTTATCTAAGCGCGCACTTATCTTATCTTATCTCACATCTAAGCGCTCGATGTTATGCTTGGTCCAGGTAGGAACGAGTGTAGCCTCTGAAAATGCGGGAGGACAAGGATACTATCAGAATGACAGTGACAAGGACAAAGGTAATGTTACAATCAAGTGTCGCAACGAGAGGCAAGGGTGTCATCAAGGGTGACGACCGCAGATATCGCTCGATCGAATGTCGAGATGAAGGTTACTCAATCAAGTGAAGAGTAACAAGGCGAGAGATGAAGAGAGCATCCACTCAAAAGTAGAACAAGGACTTCCAGAGGTTCTTCCCACTGAAGGGTTGTCAAAGGGTGGGCTAGATTGCAGGGAGTACCAAAGTACAAGGGAGTACAGAGGAGATCTAGCTTAGGGAATACGGAAGGTATGGAAGGGTTTATATAGAGTACAGGGGCAGAGTCTGAGTAAGCGGATGAAACACTATAGAACATGGTGGAAGGAAGATGAGTAATCCGCAGTGCAGAAGCTGAGTCAGAATGACTGTGGATGAGTAAGGATTACAAATGAAATGAGTCATGATGAGTCATGTTGACTGCGGATGAGTCACGATGAGTCATATGGAGGAAATGATGACTAAGGTAGGGTTATGGGTATTAGGTCATCATAGAAGAAAAGAAAAGGGTCAGAGCGTGGTTCGAACGCAGAGACTCGGTAGTCCGTAGTGAGAGCACGAAAAGAAAAGAAACAAGCAAGTCGTAACACCAGGCACATGATGCAGAAGGTTATATAGTCGATGCTGTCAAGAAACGCTGTGACTATACCAATAAGGATCTCCCTGTGCCTGCCGACTCCCGCTGGTCTCGATCCTTTATCTCCACAGCCACACTCTGGTGTAGTGTACAGCGCAACATCTGGTGCATCCCTGAAGAGGAGCTTGCATCAGCATTGCAAGTCATCTTTGCTACCGTCTACCCTGGAGTTAAGTATCGTGTCAACACATCGGGTTCTGTGTTTGCCGTGGTGAGTCATCCATGCTTATCCATGAACACATACTGATGATTAAAGACGCTGCAACGCTTGAGCGAGTGGCGGAGCAGCTTTGGTTCCACTGCTCTTGCAATGTTCATCGATTTTTTCTCGAAGCTTCCTGATGACATTGATACCCGTACTGTAGCCACTGAGTTACTGGCTGACTATGCTTTCCTGCAGGAAGATCCCGACAACCCATCTCCGGAGGGAATGTACCGCTCTAGCTTTCTTCTCGAGCTCATTGCAAGTCCACATCTCAGCGATATTGCAGGGTTTGTAGACATTCCGGAGTTGGACACACGGGCTATGGTGGCCGGTAAGGATGGTGAGAGTATTATCGCCTTGGCATCAGTTGCGGTATGTATGTTATTGATGTTTTAGCCTTATACTGAACAATTGCTAGCTGGAGCATGCAGTTAGATTTATTGCAGAAGGTATCATTGATGTTGAACAAACTCTCACAGACATGTCAAGCAGCCAGGATGGAAAACTCAGAGTGAAGCTGCCGAAGGTGCTCAACAAGCAAACCGGACGTGAAACCTCTGCCCCCTTCCAGTTTTCATCGGGTAATTGGCACGGGGATATGGTGGCATACAGGGAGTCCATCCGCAAGAGGGGGGTGACCTTTGCACGCACCATTTTCGCAGCCGCACATGCTTGCAAGGGACTTGGAGGCAGTGACGAATCCAATGCAGCGGTCGCCGCCAATCCGCGCTCACTTCTTTGTATGATTTTATTTTATTTGTACCAGGTTACGGGTCTTAGGGATACTGATTCTTTTCATAGGATCTGTGTTTCTATCCCATGTCTTCTCGCCTTCATCGCTCTTTCTTGTCAGACCCGATGTTCCTTTGCCTGCCCTCCTTTCTGATGTCGTTGTCGTGTCCAATTATCCCCCCTTCCGATGCCGTCCAGTTTTCGTATTGCGTGTGTGCTTTTGATGTGCATTTCGAACGTGCGCATTTAGCCTTTTTATTACCCACTTAATACTCTTGTTCTACTTGTATCTACTAGCGAAGTAGTAATACCAGTGTTGCCTTTTCTGCCTTCTTATCCTTGTGGGCTCGGAATAAGTTGAAAGTAAGGAAATTTAAGAAAATGAGTGGGTTTGTTTCGAGCTTGCTACGCTTGTGTGATGTCATCCTTTATTTATCCTTAATTGTGTGAAAAGTATGATCAAGGCTAGAAAAGGAAGTGTACAAATTCCTGGTGTGCCCCTGCTACAGTCTATAGATTGCGCCGTGAACATTATGCCGCATCCCTGGATAAGTCACACCCACCTGGCGGATCATCACACCAGATCGGTCACTTCGAGGTGTAATGGCTTACCTTACATAGTGCTCACAGAGCATCGGTGCTATGGTATTGATAACAACTCGGACCGTGAGATCTAGAATCTCGGCGTTACGTAGACAGCCCCGAAGCAAGTAGTTCATAGGGGTTATCAAATAATTGCACGGTAGTAATCGACGGATCATGCACCTTCTAGCACTAAAATTGCGAGTAGTAGTAGGCCTGTCAGTCTACTGGAATACTTCAGCCGGTTTCAGACTAACGAGAGGAGTAACACAACCTTGAATATTAATCCAGCGGGAGTTAGTTAGTTTGTGCGCGAGAAACATTATGTAAATTTGCGCCACCGACTCTTTCTCACTCCTTTCAAACTGAAAACTTTGTGCAAATTCGCACTCTAGATGCGCTAGAGCTCAAAATCTACTTGAAACAAGCGTAAATGGGGACTTTGCTTATCCTCTTAACAAATAAGATAGATATCATGAAACTGGGTCAGCGCATAGCTCGATACTAAGACCCGCGTGGCCACGAATTCGCTCAATACTTGTGCCCAAAATGCCGTCTGGTCCCCAGGTGATCATGGCCAATCGCTGAAATTACCACCTCGTAGCTGAAGTCATTTAGTCGGTACGTCCATAAAATTAATTGCCCCGTAATACCCTCGAGTAGCTTCCTGTGCGTGGCAGGAGAAGACTATGGCAGGAAAATGCTACAACTGAGGCCTCGTTCACTTGGGAATGACGAGAAACAGTGTGTACAGGTCCGTATTTATGTGCAGCGTTGCATGACTGGTCTTGGAGCGGCGCAGCACGCGTGGCTTGGCCGCGCCGAGCTCTGAATTACCTTGTTAGACCGCCCCTTGCACACGTTTGTCACGGTCCGTCTTGCGCATCTTCGTCCTCTCCCTTCCCGCCCCCCCCACACGCGAGCGGCTTGCCTTACTGTAATGACGTGCGTGTGTTCAGCGTGTTCGTGGGCACTAGGATTACTCGGCATCCTCTGTGTGGATATCACCACAGACTCGATTCCCGTCAGCCCGGCTATTAGATTCGGTGCGCCCACCAGTAAGCTCCCTCCCTCCCGACACATTGATTGTTCACCGAGATCCATGATGTGGGAAGAGCCCGGGGTTTTTTCAATCAACATCACCAACATTATCATAATATGCACGCACACTACCTCATGTCCTCACTGCACTTCCTCTTGTACTCGATTACCAGAAGCATAGACATGAGGCAATGACCCATTTCATTGTTCCAGAGTTAACGACCTTTAATTTATGAGGCATTCATACGACCGGCACGAGAACGGTTCCAGTTCGTACTGCTACAGCACTAGTCCCAGCTTAGCGCCAGTGAAGGTTTGAAATCCGGCAGCTGTAGTTACTGACACATCAACACGAGGTGGATAGGTCCACGACCATATGTATGCACAGGAGTAACAGGAGGTGGAAATTTTATCTTCTTACGTTCGTCCCATCCATACCGTATTTGTCACTCCTTGTTGCAAAGAAACAGTGCGTTGATCTCCGAGTACTACGGATCGAGGTGGTGTTATTTTCTTGCATTTCTCTTTTCCTCTACTTCAGTGATCATTCCTCTCCCCTTACGGAGAATCGAGATCCGCACAACATTTCCAGATCGGTGGTATAGTTTGACGCTCCCCGCACGCAGACGAGAGAAAAAAAATAGGACGAATTAGGCACCTTGCTGTGTATGGTCATTGTACTAGTTCAAGAAAGTTGCCGAGAGCACTTGTGCGCGTGATCAGCTCGTAGTACCCTGACGATAAGTCGGTTCCTTGGCCCACGCAAGGCCAGAACCAGTATGCATCAACGCATCAGCCATCGGCGGTGTAATGGAGCCGATATCAATATCCCGAGCGGCTGCTGTTGACGAAACGGGGAACAGTATGGTCGTCTGCGCTGCGCCGATGACTACGATCCGTTTTTAAACAGTAATCTGCATTCGAATGCTGAAATATAATCAAGAGATCGTTATGAGAGGAAAAGAATATCCAAATAAATATAAAAACGTAAGAAATAAGGGTATCAACCCAGCGAACATCGACGGAAGTATCGTAATTCCGAGTCGTTGAATTGTACATTGCCCGAAAGTGGCAACACAAAGGAAAGGAAAGCCAATTGTCCGCAGATACGACGAATCGTAGTACTACACTATGCAGAGAATAGAATGAATATCTACGCCATGCGCATAGGATAAAGGAAAAAGAAACAAGCAAAAAGAGGGGGAGAAGTAAAAGGAGGCAAAAAAAATGATTACTGATACCGCACCTACTACTTCCCCAGCCCCGTACCACAAAACCTTCTCACCCCTCACTACTCCCCAGCACCATCACATAAATGTCCCGTCCCTTTCCTCGAAAACATTCGCCCGCATACATCGCACCGCCAGCGCAACAGCCCAAGGTGCACCGCCAACAGATGGCGTATCACACTCCCCCGTTGCATCGGTGGCGCGTGACATCCCTGCCACTGGCAACTCACGATTGCTTTGTCATTTCCCCTCACATTGTGTGCCAGACGAAAGTGAGCGCATGCGTGTTTGGCATCTGCGGGGAGTTGGACACCGCATATGAAGGGGAGGTCAGGGCGTGACACCCATCTGCACGCCAGGCTGGGTAGGGGAGTGGCTTGAGCTTGATCATAGGTTTGGGGATGAGGGGAAAGGAACATGGGAGTGAGTGGTGGCACTGGCGCAGATGAGGACGAGGACGAGGACGAGGACGTCAATCCAGAGACAGGAATAGAAGCGATATCGGGGAAGTCGAGGAGCAACGGTGAAAGGAATTCATCACTGTCGAAGAAACAAATTTAAAGAAATGACGACCACGTCAAAGGAAAAAGATCAATGACATACAGTGAATCATCCATCTCGCTTTGCGATATGTATGAATGGGCATTCGTGAACGACGACGACGGATATTCTCGGCTCATGGTCTGAGGGACAGAGCGTCTGTGTGGCACAGAATAAAGAAGAAGGGAAGGAAGCATACAAGGCCTTAAAAACAAATCCCTGATGCCACAACTGCTCAGAACGGTTCGAAGTTTCATCCCGCTACTATCCGAATTCGGGGTTCGGCGAGGTGCTATGCAGCATTATGAACTCTCTTACGCACAATTGATCTGCACCTGGAAACCGGGCCGCGGGCAAGCAAACAAAAACCTCCGGATGCACAGCGGCAATTCGAAAAGTAGACACAACGAAAGAGTTTGATTTGATACAATGAATGATCGTGGTAAGATTCTGACAACTTACTGATCAAGCTATTCAGCCTTGTATTTGATACTCTCATTTTCGGAGTTTGCTTGAAGGAGAAACAGAGTGCTCAGACTTCTTCAGCGCCACGATGAAAACTTCCATTTGGATCAAGTGCCGAGTCACGTTTCGGGAAGTACGTGACGTAAATCACCATGCCACGTCTTCCAGAATTCCAGGGGTGGGATCGCGGTGTAGAGATAGAGCCCATCCGAGAACGTTACCATAAGGTCTGATCAACTCCGTCGGAAGTCTTGATGGAAAGGCATTCAAGATCCGACGATGTCTGTAGCTCAATAACAGCTTACGGCACGCACGGTAGATCCAGGGAACCAACGGGGTCGAAGCCTGTCAACGTACGAACTAGAGGTATGAGATGTGGGGACAGTCTTGATAAGTCTGTACATATTTTATTTCCGCTGTCATTCGTGATCAGATGATTCAGATCGGTACCTTCCTTCAATAGGCCCTTATGGGCGGGTAATCCCCATCACTTTACCACTACTAACTATTTCAGACCGATCCAAACTGGGAACTAGAACATACGGGAACCCACTCACGCAATATTGTCTATATTGAAATGGTGTAATTATGAGACGAGCTTCTCATTATTCGGTTCAATAAGTGCCTCGTCATCATAACGAAGCAAAGGTTTGAAATTTTGACTGTCAAACATAATCTCCGATTAGTGCTACTGCGTTATCCATCAAAATAGGGCGAACAATGTCACAAATTTGGAAATATCACCTATTAGCACGGGTCTAGTTGGGCACAGAAGTTGTCGAGATGTGCTTACAGTGATGTGCTTACAGTACAGCATAGCCACCTCTCTACTTTTGACGCGTCCTAATATTATGTAATGTTTGTCACGCTTCGCGTGAGAGGATCGTAACTTTGTAGCCCTACAGAATTTCGATAAACGGCTAGAATAGACCGTGGAGTTCGACACACTGGCACTGGAAGCGCGGTGGCACCTATCCGTATCGGCAGCTGTGTTCAATAATACAATTCACTTACGGGTTCTTAACTAGAGACAATTTAGCAGAGCGAGAACCGGGATGAAGCCATTCAGGTCAAATAATTTCCCGTGCCCTCCCGAACATCAGATCGCGCACAGTATGCTGGGATGCTGGGATGCTGGGATGTAGGGTAAATAGGAGTGGGAGAAACACGCGGGGAATGTCACGGTCAAGGCTGGCCTGAAACTAACCGAGACTGGAGAGATTACTGCTCACCAACCCGGCCGGTGTTCCCGTGTCGTCGCTAGTGCCAGTACGAGCTGCAGGCAGGACTGCCTTCATCTAGTAGGTTGGGCCCTTCGTAGGATCTCAGTGGCAAGTTGTTCTTTTCGATATCAAATCCTCCAACTCACCGCCCACCCCATTGACACTCAGAGATGGGGTCCGGACCGGTCTTTTGATCAGTGAGTTCGAAGCCTGTTCAAACTTCGAAGATGGGTTCCTTTTCCCTTCCCACATTGCAACAGATCCAAACTCGCTCGCAGCCCATCACGAATTGATCTGTTCCGCGTTCGCTCCACCGCTGTGATATAGTAATGCGGCAGGACACGGACCTGACGAAGCCAAGCACTGCCATGTTGATCGTCGGGTGGCTGCCGGCAACGACTACTGCTACTGCCTGAAGCTAAAGGCCAGAGCTTCCGTCGGTACCAGCACGTCACCAGCTGTTTTTGACGCCGGCGGCTACGTGTCACTATCCTTCCGCACCTTCTCCCTCCCGTCACCCTATTATCTGCAAATGCGATATTCACTTTACCATCCCACGAAATGAACATTTCGAATGTCTCTGGGTTATCCTAGTTACTGCAACACACAGCCAAAATTTCAGAACGCCCCGCGCCTCGCCTCCCACATCTCTGACTCAGTGTCTTTCTCTCTTTTAGACTTTGTCCGCATCAATTCCCATCCGTGTATTTCAGGCGCTACCGGGTTGGCAGAAAGGGTAAATATGTTAGATATTCAGGGTGTTTACATGAGGTACTTGAGTGTACGGTCAGTATTAACGTGGTTGACGAGGGAAACTTTGTTTGGGCGAAAGCCCGAGGGCTTTCCGGCCCGAGGCCGTTCGTGCCCGGGAGAGCAAGCTGCGAGGGCGGGTTGGGAACCGAGCAGAGAGTAGCTCTCGTCGGCGTAGAGCATGCGACGGACGATTGAGGCGGGGCGAAAGAGGAGGTTGTTCTGTAAGCGGGAGAGGCGGGAAGGGAGCGAACGAAAGACTGAAGGGAGAGCAGCGTCGAGTACGAGGGACGCTGCGTGGGTGCAAAGTGGCTTAGACAAAGAGTCGTGCCCCTTCGCTTATTCGTACACGGACTCTATTCTAGGTCAGTCTCGTGACTCGACTGTGCTAATTATTCATTACAGCAAAAACTCTGCGGTGAATGCTTGTCTCTGATAGCATCCATCTCCGCTGTTACCGTGCCCGTCCCCACACTCCCCCTACCGCCAAATGGAAGATTCCAGTGAGCCGAGCCGAAAGCTTGCCCTAGGACGGACTCGGAGTCCGACGTGCGGATATGTCGCACCAGTGACTTGTGAGCTGCCGAGATCATTAGATGTTTCACCTCCTACCTCGCTCTGTGCCGGGGAGCGAATTCTGCCCCTTCAGCATAGCAAATTCGGGAGCGAAGACGGCGACGTGGCGGGCGCTGGCCATATGACCGTCCCGTAGATCTTCGTCGTAATCTCGCCCGAGTCCACCGTCCTCTGCTCTCCTGATTTATGATGCGGTTTTCGCATTATTGGACAAAACGAAGTTATTACCTTCTAAACGGGGCATACTTCGTTTACTAGTTCAACGGCCATGGCCGGTGATCTTCACAGCTATTTATTTTGGTTGATAATCTAACTGGGTGAGTTACACCGTTTTTGAACCAGCAGGGACTTGGATAGTGGGTGGCCTGTTCCATGTATAAGGCCGTTGCCGTCTACGGGTATATTTTTTCCTTGCTCCGTGGGTGATACTTACCGATCACCACGGACCTCACGGGCCCGCTGGCACTACTCGGTTTGTCTAGACAATGAGCGCGACGGAGGTATCCGTATTGGCAAGTAAGAGCACATGGGATGCATACCTTGCAAACTTGGGCTGACGTTATTTCGTGCCTTCATAATAATAAGGGGTGCGCAGCCTTGAATCACTTAGCCTTTCTCAAAGTACAGACGACGACTGATAAATGGGCAGCTGAAGGGGACTGTACCCAGTGCAACGGTCCTCAGTCGATGCTGGCCGATGCATAACCGAGGAGTTATTCCGTTGTTTGCCATACTACTATGGATGTATTGTACTTTAAGATGGCACCAATTCTGCCGTTAGAGGCTTACGCAAGGAACCACATGCCCATGATTGATCAGATCCTCAGTCTCATGATGGCAAGTCTCCTTCTAGGATGCTGCGTTTGGTTCAATACCGTACACTTTGAGACACCTCTAAAAATCCATCATCGCCCATCAAACCGTTGATTGAAAAAAAAAATGAGCATCAGATGCTGCGTACTCGGTGAAATCACGTACCTTTCCAACCCACCCTGACCCCGTGATACGTGTACATCCCCATACCTTCACCTCTGCCAACTTGGCCGCGCTTTCCACTACGCCCTTCATCACAAAGTCGTCCAGCTCACGGCACCAGCTCAGGTCCAATGAACGCAAGTCCACGGCGTCTTTGAGTAGTTCGAGTGACTCCGCAGAAATCGGACCTCCTAAGCCGTTTAAGTTTAGTGACAGGAGCGACGGTACAGAGTGTGCGAGGAGCGCTGAGAATGTCGCGCTCGAGAGTGCTCGGTTCCGCGCGAGGGAGACCACGCGGAGGGGTGGATTCGGTGTGAACGGAATGGACGGGACTTCTTTACCCTCCATTTCCATTCCCATTTCGGAATCACAGTCTTCTGCCAAATCAGGCGGAACAAAAGGCTTGTTCCAATTCTGGAAAAAGCGTGCCACGCCCTCATCCGTCAGGCTCAACAGGCCTTCTAGCCTGAGCTCAGAAAGGACTCGAGCATGCTTGTGGAGTCCGTGCTCTAGTACCGAGTCCGTAAACCCTTCATGCCAGGATGGATCAAAGCTCTCCAAAGTGCTACCATGCTTTTCCAAGAGCTGAATCCATCCATCTTCCATGATGCCGGCACCAGGATTCGAGAGGTCCAGCGATTTTAGCGGCGGCAAGTCACATAGCCATTCCACGAACGAGTCGTTCAACTGTTCGACCTCTTTCAGTCGCAACTCTTCCAACTTGGTGCAATGCTTCGCGAGGCTCTTTGCACATTCGTGATCAAATCGAGGGCTCTGGATGATCCGGAAGGACCGCAGCTCCGGCTTGGCCTTGAAAAAATCGATCCACGCTTCCGGGCGCACAAGGAATGGCCCGTGCAGATCTAGATGTGTCAGGAGGGGGAGGGATGTCGAAAATATGTTCAGAACCGGGCACGTGAGGCGACCGCAATAGTCAAGGTGCAAGTGTGTCAAATTGGGATTGAGACTCGCGAGAGTTGTGAGAGCTGGGGGAGTCAAGTCTGCCCGATGAATCGGTTGAGTAATCGATGCCGAGTGGGGAAGCTAAGTAGATGGGCCTACTGGTAGCATCATAGAACCTGAGTTTCTTGTTCTGCGCGTCGTAGAATAATTGAGCATTCTCGCACGTTCTGCTCGTTGGTTGCATAAGCGCTGTGACTTGAATAGCGTTCCATAACTCACAAACTTCGATTCCGAGCTAGGGTTTTGGCGATTTCATCCATATTGACTGAACCAATGTCACCGAGCGCTTCAACGTCGTCTATATGATTTCCGATGAGCTGCAATTGGGAGAAGGAAGCTTAGACCGGAAGCCAAGATGAACTTGAAATTATTACCTCAATACATAGGGACGCCAACGTCGGTAGACGAAGTTTTTCAAAGTGAATCAGTTCGCGTTTTTCTGCTGCAGGTTTCCTTTTTGCACGAGCAGCAGGCTTCTTGAAAGGGTCAGCCCCAGACGCCTTTGCACATTGGTGACACAGATAACCTGGTGGTGGATTCGCTGCCATGGTATATTTCGTCTTACACGAAGAAAAACATGAATAAGACGAATTCGAACCAGTCATTACAACTCACCACAGTGAACTGCTTCTCGCACCGAGCACACTTTTCGAAACTCCCCACAGGTGGTTTGCTGTTGTCGTTCCTACCACCCGCAGACCCTAAATGTCTCGACGGCATTGTATACTCGTCTTCGGACGACCCTTGGTAATTGCCGTCCTCTTTCGCCTTTTGCTTTGCCTTCGACTTGGATTTAGCGCTCGCCTTGCCGTTCGCGTGCTTGCGTTTTTTCGGGCTGGGTGCATCCTCGGGTTCGTCGAGCTGATCGGATGCATAGTCTACCTCCTAAATTGTAGAAAATGGGTCAGAATGGAGGAAAACAGAGAGGATAAAAACGAAAGGGCAATAGAGATGAAACGGGACGTACGGTGGCCGCTCGACGTCGTGGACGACGGCTCGTCGATGCTGCTGCTGGTTGGGGTGTGGTCGTAGTCTCCTGCTCCTCATTTCTATTCTCGCCCTGTGCTGGGGTACCGTTACCGTTTTGCTGCTCCCCGTTCCGTGTACTGGACTGTCCTTGCTCTTGCCCTTGTTCCCTCGTGGCAACACGACGGGCGATCGTAGCGGGATTGATTCCAGTTTCCTATATGAACGAACGAGCGTGTGGATTTGATTTTCCGAATCGTTGTACAGAGAACCGAAGAAGCACCTGTCTTAGCATCAAGTCACCGTGATTGCGAACGATTACGCACACGAAGAAACTCCGTCAAGGCCGACGTCGGGCCCCGTACATTGTTTCCTCTTCGACTCATCGCGTGTCGGTCTTGCTTGTAATAAAACAAAACACAAGGATGGCAGCGCGCTTCGTAATAAATGAGCTGATATGTGATATGTGACCGACAAGACGCGACATGTCACATATGTCACGCGAACGTCCCTTGTTTCCTACTGACTACTAACGAGACTTAACGACAGTCAAGAAATTGACGACGTCCTCGATAGACGGCCGACTGCATTGTCCATGTTTGCTCGACCGCTTCGACATACCAGGACCTGAGCTCTGAATACTCGTAACCCAACACCGCTCCATAAATTTCCAAAGCACTTCATCAATCATCGGGTTATCTGGACGCATAGGTCTGAACCCGCGAGACAATGCAACAAGAACCTGGGCATCGTTCTTGTAGTAATGATATGGCACCTTGCCCGTCAACACCTGGCGAACGTTGACGTGGTATCAATGATAACAGTTTAAATTTCAGTAAAGAAAAACTAACCTGCAACATGGTCGACCCGAACGAATACACATCGCTCTGCGGGCTTGGTACCACATGGACGGGCTCTTTCGAATGACGTTCTTCAATCTCGAATAGCTCCGGCGCGGCCCAGCGCACGCTTCCCATGACAGTCGACGTCAGATAGTAGGAGCTGCCGGTCGCATCCATCAACATTCTCGAGAGTCCGAAATCAGACAGGCAAGCCTTGCCGTTATCTTTGATGAGGACATTCGACTATCAGAGCGAGGTGAGTACAACAGACAAGATGTCGGAGAAATTCGTTACTCCTGTCAAGTCACCGTGGACGATGCCACATCCATGGACTACGGTGCGCAATTAGTGTCAATCTGGATACAACAAAACGATACATCTCACGGTAGTGGAGCCCGTCTGCAATATCACTCAACTTGCCCCTTCTGTCAGCCCATGACACGTAGAAGGTCAAAATGTCACTCACCAACTGTAGTCTAGTATGCAGTGGAAGATCTGCGTGACGCTCGAGGTGTTGGCTCAACGTCCCTCCTTCCAGCCAAGGGCAGACCATCGCCGGGAATCTACTAAAGTCAAAGCTAACGCCATAAAGTGGCAACACACACTCGTGTTCCAGTTTCACCCAAACCTTCAATTCCCGACAAATTATCTACGGCCGATGGTCAATTGTAGCACTAGTGGGATGCAACCACGTGCCTTGATCTCGGTCTCCTTCTGGCCTCCCGTTAGGTTCGTCCTCATCACCTTGACAGCTACCTGTGAAATCACCAATGGATCAATATTATTCGCGAAATATATACACAAGGAGCGACCTCGATAGCCCTGGAATCCTGAATCCAATCGCATTTCCAGATGTCTCCAAATCCTCCGTATGCGGACGGATATTTGAACCTCTTCAACAATTGACCCGTTAGGTCGACGGTGAAACGCGTGGCATGACTGTTCCTGCGCTGGTACGTACAGTGCCAATAAAAATCACGATACTTCTCAGCCAAGGTATGTACATGTGTGTGACTCCCTACCTTATCTTGCCGATTATCTATGCGCGATGGAGGCACGTGTTGCACACGACTCGAGGCAAGTGGGGTTAGCACGTTCGATCATGTGATGCTAATGCATGAGAAAGCACCTACTTCCTGTGACTGTCCTTGGTAGGCTGGATCCGACGTCCCTCAGAAACGAGATTTCCTAAATACGAAAATATTCGTCGTTGAAACGGAGAGCGCATCTCAAGTATCTGACCATAGAAAGAGATGTCTTGTGATCTTCGATCATGACCATAAGTGTGTGCCAAGATAAATGTTGTGATGATCTCGCGAAGGTGAGGGAAACCGGATGGTTGAATGCAAAGAATCGCGGTAGTTTCTTCAGGATTGTGGTCCACTAAAGAGGAATGGGGGTCATCGTAGGTGACAGCAATCGGGGCCGCAGAAACGCCGTCTGCATAAAGCTGTAGAGCAGGGGCTTCAAAGACACTCAGACTCGAAAGATCCCAAACAGGCTCACGGTGGCTACGTCGTTGACCGACCTCCATCGATAGCTTCGTCCATCGCTCCCCAGAATCACAGTAGAGCTACACAATTACAATGTTTTCATTGAGTGATTAGGGAGGCCAACAGACGAGATCAAAGATAGTTACCAGCATTCGGTGTCCTGCACCATGTGCAGTTCCATTAAACAGGCACCCACACAGAAGTACGGCAGGTCTCCCGTAGTCTCGTTCCACTTGATGAACCCCACTTCCGTCATAGACCCTTGATCGTCCACCGAAGTGATTGACGTCGTCGACCGATAGCCAAGGGGATCGCGCGTGATATGGGACGCGAAGAGAACAGTTCCAGTCGAGGTGATGAACATCGCTTGCGATGTGTCCGTCCAGACGTATCGTAGACTGATGTTCATTATTTGTAATGTACAACTTCAGAGAGGTGAAGTGCGCAGCAGGGTGAACTTTGTGAGGGCACCATGAGGTGATTTTATAGTACAGGGTTTCACGGCCTAGATTACCGGCATTAAGTAACATAATATAAACTGTGCTGTATGAAAACACAGCACTATCCCCACATGTATATGTGAGCGCGACCCTGCATTGGAAGCTTGGTCAAGTTACTTGATCACCTAAAGGAAGCCCCAGATTTAAGGTGACACTGAGATACAACCCAAGTGAGAACATTCTTGATGGCCCGGAAGCTTGAAAGAGATCGATGCTTTAGTGAAAGGGAACGAAGAGAACCAGATTGATCAGGGGATCGCCTATGTAAGTAACCCTAATACAGGGTTAGGGTTTCCAAGTCTTATTCCGACGCCGACGCCTTTCTCACGATCAGATATTCAGCTAGAAATGTCACCAACGACGCCCTTCGTCCAGCCCGGGGAGCCACTGAACGATTTCCTGCGCTCCTTTTGGCAGAGACAGGTCGATGCAGCCGAACAAGAAACACCAGATTACAGACATCCACCGTTACCTCTCGCGAGGATCAAAAAAGTTATGAAGAGCGACCCAGACGTCAAGGTGCGTGGGCGCGTGGATGTGTGCCATGTAAACGAACCCCATTCATTGAGATGACTGCGCTACACCCGGGGCACCTCCTCGACGTCTTCATGCTTACTGTTACTCACCGCCCACCGCCCAACCGGAATATGTGTAGATGATAGCTGCGGACGCCCCCATCCTGTTCTGTAAAGCTTGTGAAAGTGAGTCCAACTCTGTGTATTTTTTTCCCGTTCGCGTCCCGTGAAAGATAACGAATCTATCAAAACACGAGCACTCGTGCGCGTCTCGTTATTTTTACCGCGCGACCGTGTTGCCACCTAGGCTTCCCCCTCTCACTATCATTCCCACTTTACGGTTCCGTTTCCATTCCCCCTCCCTTGAATTATATATGCACGCTATTTTTATTCCCTTTTATTTTTATGAAAGATCCTTTCTAAACGACCGAATCACGGCAGTCTTCATCTCCGAAATCACAGCGCGAGCGTTCATTATCGCTGATTCCAACAAGCGCCGAACACTATCCCGCGCCGACATCGCAAAAGCCCTCACCAAGTCGGATCAGTTCGACTTCCTGATCGACATCGTACCGAGGGAGGAGGGGCTCACGAATCTCGGGCACCCAACGGGCGGTGGCAGTGGGGGAGGGGGAGGGGGAGGGAGCGGTAGCAGTAACGGTGCAGGGGGGGCGAGTGGTGGTGCTGGTGGTGCTGGTGCTGTTGTGGCAGGAAATAACTTGGCCGCTGGGGTAAGCCCGCAGGTGGTCTCTCCATTACCTCCCCATCATCCTGATGCCCCACAACCGCGCCGACAGCCTAGCCAGCCCACGATACATCAAGAGCAAGACCGTCCTTCCGGCGGTGGGGGGCAGGGAGGCGTGTCGTCTTCGAATCCTGTACTAGATCAGGCGACTGTACGTCCCCTCCATTTCATTTATTTATTTCGAGTCGCTGATCTATGTCAACCCAGTTTTACTGACCGGACGGACGAGAATAGCTTTTTAATGCTGTTACCATACCGGTGTAATCTCTCCCAGTCTGTTCTTCATCCGCGCCTCCAACGCGGGTTGACAGTTGGTGGTTGCGCCCGTTATCCGGTCTAGAAAAGTGTTAGACGGGGATAGGGAAACTGGGAATTTTTTATGGTGCATGTTGTACTTTTTCGAGTTCGTGCATAGAACAGTCTGATACATCATACATATATCACATAGTGACACCGGCACCCCATCTGTGTGCCCTGTTCGTGTTCCATCATACTAGCGCCAATCACTCCACGTTTCCTGGTCGGGGTTCCCCACTCCCAAGTATCACTCCCAATCAGGCATGTTAAGCAGGTGGTCGGCATTCTCCAACAGCGAAGGGGCCGTTGATCGATCCACACCTTTTACTTCCTCACTCGTATACCCCCACGCCTCGGGCAACCGTGGTGGTGTATCCGCCCGAAACACGTCCGTGATAAGATGTTCAAATGACGCTGCCGAAGCGACCCTGGGAGTGAGTGGTTTGCCGTCGTCGAGGTTCCACAACTGGCGACGCATGGGGGAGGACGAGAGCGAAACAGAGTGAGCCGAGATAAGACGAGAGACAACGACGACGATCGAATACAAAAGCAACAAAAATAAAACGACGAACCTGGGAGATGAACGCCGGGAGGGACGAATGGCTGTACATCGATCCGTTCTTTCCGACGCGCTCGAGCGCACCCTTCTCAACCCAGGGCGAGATCACGAGGGTGGGCACACTGTCCGCAGGATTAGAATTGGTTTGGAGCTAGAGACAGAGAGCGCGCGGACGAGAGATCGGCCTGACGTACCGGAGACCCAGCCGGTCAAACGAAAACGTATAGTACTTTCCGTCTTGAGCCAGTTCTGTGTAAGTAAGATCGTCGCCCGGAGGCACGCCTACGGGTGGCGGGACATGGTCTGCGTAGCCCTGTTTCCGCAGCAGGTGATCATAGATGAATCTCCACAAGACAGCAGGACAAAAAGAGAATCAAGAAAGAAAGGGACGTACGCCGTGCTCGTCGAACGTGAGCAGGAATAACATGTTATCCCATTGAGGGGAGCTTCGTAGAGCTTCGTAAACGTTCTTCGTCCACGCCTCGCCCATGTTGATGGGACTTGGAGGATGCATCGAGTCATAGCTACAACACTGGTGATGGGATCCTTGAGCAACGAACACCTATTCAGAACATAACACAACGCCAAAACGTACCTCTGGGTTGATCCACGTAAACTGGGGCAACCTCCCCGACTGGGCGTCTGCGAAAAACTCGCTGATCGGCCGCACGTGTGTCTTAGACCTCCCGCTTGTATATGTCCACTCATAGAACTCGGAGTCCGGGTTGAAGCTGGAGTTGTAGTAGTTGACCCAACTCACGTTGGCTTCGTCGAGTTGCTGGAAGATCGAACGTTGTGGGAGGGCGAACACGTCGAACCCATGGTCATTCCTTCCGTGCCCATAGGATGTGCCAGAGGTCATGTATGCGCTGCATTGCTCACGCCGGTCATCACGTTAGCCCATCGACTGAGGCCTGCCCAGAAAGGTAGGAGAGGCAGAGCTCAAATAGGGCAACCTACCGATTCGGGTTCGTCGGACCGGGGACGTCACAGAACCACCTGTCAAACAAGACATAGTTCTCCGCGAGCGCGCGGTAGACAGGTATCATCTCCTCGGGAAGGTAATTCATGACCTCTGCCGCGCGAGCCAGGTTGCGGGTGCCGTGGGTGACCTCGTGTTCGAGGACGAAGCCAAGCATACGTTCCTGGGCTTCGATAACGTCCGGCGGACCCGACTCGTCTGGGTGGTAGCTGGAGAAGAGCTGGTAGTTGATGCCAGTGAGGGAGTGGTTTGGGTCGTCAGGAGAGACGTTCTCCCCGGTGGGTTCGGCGCAGAGCCATTGCGTGGGCTCCGTCAACGAAGTGAGGTTGGTCTGCTGTGATAACAAAACCTGGCACTGAACAGAAGAGAAGCGCAAACATACTGGATTGCAGTATTTTCCTCGCAAATTACGGATGCTGTCGATGTCGTCTCGGTAGGACAGGTCGCCAAAGTAGGAGTCGAACGAGCTGAAGTGATGATGAGTTGAAGCTGTAGTAGCCGCTAAAGCTAACCCATGTTCACCGATTCTCTTGAACGAGTACCACAACGTTTTTGATGTGGTCTCTCCACTCCGAAGAGTGTGCAAAGGCAGCTCTTGCCGCGAACACAAAGAAAGCGATGGAACGGAACATCCTTGTCCCAGCCTCTCAATGATTGCATTGGCTTATAATAGTCACATTGGCTCCGGATGCACGTGTGGTACAAATAAGCCCCTATGATAGCGGATCTAACCCGACGGCACAGCAAACCTACACATAAACCGTGGCACTCTCTTTGTGAGTTCAGCGTACCTCGACTTTGCGTTCCGCCCAATCTGCCCTCAACCGCGCTTCGACTAGCTTGTCCAAATCCTTCGCAATGTCCACCGCGACGTTCAGCAGCCCCAGTATCTCGTCAGGCGCCGTCGGCACGCCGCCTGCCTTGTGCAACACGCATATCTCACGCTGCGCGTTCAGTGCGACACTCATTGTCCCTGCGCTCAGCCGCTGTTCCAGCAATGACGGATCCACGACCGGCCGCGCCATCGTTGAGTCGGGGAAGAACCCAAACGTGACGCTGAACGGCGTGTGGTGGATCGCGAGCGGTACCGGTGCTCGTTCTTCAGGCGCGTGCTGCGATCATATTTAGTCGACCGAGTACAAAGACAAACGTATACGAACCACGGTGACGTCGTCCCCGATGACCTCGACTTCTGGCCGACGAAAGTGCTTAAAGGCGACGATGCCCGCAAGACAAGCACAATCAAGCATGTTCCCTTCGTCGGCGAGACAATGGATCGTAAGCCGGAGGTGCCAGACCTGAACCGTATCTTTAGTCGCATAGATGTACTTGGCGAGCGACACGCACACGTTGTCCGGCGATAATGCAAAGCGATTCCTTGTCGATCGCGTCGCTCCGCCTCAGAATTTTGTCGAGCATTCGTGTCATCGTTATCTCCTCTTCTGATGGTCTAGAGAACAATCACTTTTAGACAAGGCGAACAGACTACAGAGCCTACCGACCGACTTCGTAGTCAACCGAGGCCATGGGCGAAATTTCAGACTGGATGGTGATAATGCCTTCGAAGGGCCGATCTGACGATGGTTTGACCATTTTTGCATCGACGTGGGCGACCACACTGCATGGAACACGTTAGAAATACTTGAATAACGCAAAAGGATATGCAGCGCACCGCGTCTTGCCCAGTGTACATTCGACCCAACCCAGTTCGGGTCCGAACGTGAGCGTCGGTGTCCGTATTTCGAGCATATTGCGTCCATCGAGGCGAAGTGACTGTTTCAGGGCATTGTAAGTGAACTCTTTCTCGGGTATCGAAGGTGACGGAGGTCGCATTGTAAATATCACCCGGCTTACGTAGCTGTTTATCGTCAGAAACGTCATTTCTTATTGCTGCGGCTCATACTTTAGACAATACCTCCTCCATTTCCACATTCTCCGCTACACATCATCATGGTATCGTACAAAACTTCATTGAAAAACCAAATCGTACCCTTTGTTCAAGCAGCTAACTCTCAAACTTCTCCAGTGCCCTTATCTGCAGGCATAACGTACTCGATGATAGTCTCGTTGTTCAATGCCCTTGTCTGCACGGCGAACCTGTCCTGGAGGTCGCTAAAGATAAACTCTGGAATGACAGACGATTTCTTGGCTCTCAAATAGTTATCGTCGGTGATGTGAAGGGCAAACTCCTTGCTAGGGGCGATCGTGATATGGTCACTGCCGATCATGATCAGCTTCTGGTTGTCTTGGGATACGTTTGGGGCCAAAACACAGGATCATGATCGATGTTCAGTGGATGAATGAACGTCTCTGCAGCCCCCGGTCCACAGACGGCACACGCCCCGTTGCTGAGACTGCAGTACCAAAATCTACGAGGGTCCGCTTTGGAGCGAATGTAATACCTAATGCATGAAACAGCCAGCAACGAGCTAATCTTAGCAGGAAGCTCAGAGGTACTTGCCAGTTGCCGCTGACATGATCTGTAATGTCTTGTTGAGGAAATGTGCTTTGAACACCCACATCCCTATTGTTTAGCAACGTGAAGAACATATTGTTCTGGAACATCTCTGGTTGAGAATGAAGTCGGCAACATCAAGTTGGTTGAAGGTATAATACTGAGGGGAAATACGCTAGAAGATGCCAGCAGTTGGGCTTCCAGAGTGGGAAATGATACGCCACCACTCGTCTGCATGTTCGCGACTGGAGAAAGTCATGAAATAGCGCCAATACGCGCCGTAGGTACCATCCATAATCTTGGTCAGTACTATGTTAGTAACGATCTTTATCTTGAGAGTTGAAAGAAACCTGACAGATCGAGCGTAGGCATAGAAGGGGCCCATGTTGAGTTCAAAGAGTGGTATATGGTCTTACTAAATGAAAAAATACTATCTGAAGGCAACCTTGCAACGCTAGGTGCTGTCACTCGAACTCAAGAACTAGGAACAAGAAGTTGAAAGGGTATTCCAACGAGAACAAGACTAGCTTGTTCCGTTGCTGCATTCAAGTCTTTATACTACTGGTACATGCGCACAGACCAAGCTGTGTCTGACGGTAATTAACTACATGATGCTAAGGCTATGTATACATGAGGCTAAGGCTAAGCAAGGCTATGCGGAATGGAAGAGAAGCATGCCTTGTGTTTACCATGCGGCGGTCTAGACTCTGATGTCATATTAGTAAGCAAAGCTGTGCTAAGGTATGGTTAAGGACTGAGCGCTTATACTACATTGAAGGCGCTTGGGACTTAGAGAAAAGTAAAGAGAAATAACAGGCGCTGTAGGCGCTTCATCTAGTGACGACTACTAGAATCGCAACACTATCAGGTATGGATGACCTTGCCAGTGGAGACTGCGATCACTCACGGTGTAGAAAAAGGTGAACGGCTATTCTGGTAGAGAACTGCGTTGGATTCTACCGACTACTTATACTGCTCAACAGACGATGCGTACGTATAAGGGGTCCCGGAGCACTTCCTCTCCGATTGTGATTGCTAAAACGGACCCGAACTGGAAATCACGTTTGGAACGGGTCGTGATAGCGGCAATAGTGCTTTATTGCATGAAAAGACTAAAGAGATTTGGGAATCTCTCTGGGCGCAGTATGCAACGAGGGAAAGACTCGGTGGAGAACTCACCGGTAATTTGAGGAGATTGCTTAACGAAGCAGGTAGAAATATAACAGTAGAACTGCTTAG
>JBBPME010000346.1:0-23324 GCA_038090155.1 Rossbeevera pachydermis
AATTCAAAAGCTCGGAAACCCTTTCGATGACATGGTTGTTTTAAAATGGATCTATCTCAATGGTGTGTGAACCAAATCACATGATCCTGGAGGCAATGTCATAGCCAAGAGTATGTACTATATATAACTCCACCAAAGCCAACCGAAATTCCCACAGTGCCTGGCAGTGTGCTCCACACATCACAGTTGAGGCAAACATTGAAAGGGTTTCCGAGGTCACTGTAGATGGGCCAGTGTCGTTCTCATCCGCCATTGTGACGTCGGGATCAAGTGCGGTGGCGTCGTATGGAGAGAACTCCCCCTCGTCGTCGTATTCATCACTCCAGTCGATGCGGTCCTCGTTTGGATTGAAGTCGAGGGTGACGGCCGTGGCGTTTCCGATTTCGGGAGTTGGCAGGGATGGAGAGAGTGGCAGATGCGCCAGGTCCACGAGTGTGGACGCATGGGGTGATTCGAGGTCGTCGACAGCGGGTGTTGCGCGTGTATGAGTGGCGGTTGGCGTCTGTTACGCTTGGTCCGGATAGGAATGAGCGTAGCCTCTGAAAACGTAGGAAGACAAGGGTACTGTCGGGACAGTAGCAAGGGCGAAGGTAACATTACGATCAAAGGTCGCAACGGGAGTCGAGGGTGTCATCGAGGGTGACAACCGCAGGTATCGTTTGATTGAATGTCGAGACGAAGGTAATCCAATCAAGTGGAGGATTACAAGTCGAGAGCATCCACTCAGAAGTAGGACGAAGACTTTCAAGGGTGCTGCCCACTGAAGGGTTGTCAAGGAAGGGGCTAGATTGCAGGGGACGAAGTACAGTGAAGTACAGAGGAGATCTAGCTTAGGGACTACGGATGTTATGGAGGGGTTTATATAGTACAAGGAGCGGAGTCTGAATAAGCAGATGGAACATCATGGAACATCATGGAAAGGCGACGAGTAATCCGTAGTATAGAAGATGAGTCAGAATGACTGCGGATGAGTAAGAATTACAAATAGAGTGAGTCATGATGAGTCATGTGGACTGCGGATGAGTCACAATGAGTCATGCTGACTGCGGATGAGTCATATGGGGAAAATGATGACTAAGGTAGGGTTATGGGTATTAGGTCATCATAGAAGAAAGGAAAAGGGTCAGAGCATGGTTCGAACGCAGAGACTCGGTAGTCCATAGTGAGAACAAGAAAAAGAAACAAGCAAATCATAACAGCGTTGAGTTGGCCTTGAGAATCTTGCTGAGCAGATATTGTCGACGTCAAGTGATGCGTGCATATGAGCGGCAGTTGGCATCGAGTCGTCTTCAAAGGTCTTGCTGAGTGGTGCAAGGCGTTCGGCAAGGGATCTGCCCCGAGCGCGAGAGGGTCGAAGATGTGCGTGAATGGGTGACGGTTGGCATTGAGTCGGTCCCGAGGATCTTGCCAGGCGGTGTTGCGACGCTTTCAATGGAGCTATCGAGATAACCCTAATGTAGGGGTCAAGGAGGAGGGAAAGATATGTGCAACGAAATGCACCAATCAATAGTCGCAAGGACAAGAGGACTCGAAGGTGAATGAGTAATAACTCGCTAGTCACCTATTCTCAAGATACAAGGCAAGCTAGATCACCTTAGACAGGCTACTAGAAAGCGGAAGTTAACAAGTTCAATGATAGACTAGGTACAAGACTATCTATGTAGAACTACTATGTGCTAGCTCTCTTGTTATCACTACTTTATACTATACTATCAATAGTCCATAGCGCCGGTGCCCAATAGCAGGGACGCCTATATATCTATCTATATAATCGAGGGAGAGTAGAATATACCGCTGGGTTGTTAAACCTCTTACTATGGCTCTTGTTCTGCTAAGGTAATGGTTAGTGAGCAATGAAGGACTAAATCATACTATTGATCCAACGATGACAAGATGTCAATGATAATCCATAAGTAGAATGTCGCGGATACGACCAATAGGATGTCGAGGTAATCGACCAATGGAAGGAGGGCAATATCCATGCTTAGTAAGGTCACCTATCAGGAGGCACTCACGAAGAGGCACGTCACTGACTAGACTATACAATGGCAATCGAGAGTGAGATCACGTGTTCGCCTATACAGGTTCACTGATGACGTCGAGAGGGGAGACAATGATAAAACGATAGTCGGGGTACAACTAGAGGGGCAAGGGATGCGAGCCAATAGAGGGAGTCGAGTTGAGTAATGAATGTGGAAGTTAACAAGAGAACTAGACTGGGGTGTCTAGTTCACAAGCGTCCTGTATTTATACTATCGAGGACAATGCATGGACCATGTAAGTAAGTCTACCCTAAAGTACCATGTGTTCGCCATGAGGCGCGAGGCTATGTACCATGATGCAACAATGAGGCAGAATGGAAGCTAAGAAGCATACCATGCGGTGGTCTAGATCGATAGAAGTTAATATAAGGACGGAGATGAAAGACATACGGTAGCCATGAGGCAGGCTAGACCATGATGTCATAGATAACGATAAGAGTCTGGACCATGTGACTATGTGAAGAGTGAAAGGGGTGGTCCAGACTATGGGGCACTGCCATGCTGACTAAGCAAGGCACCATCTAGGGCGCTAAAGCAATGGGCGGTTAAGCCAGTGAAGGCGCTAATCAAGGCCGATAAGATAATCTATGAATGAGCGTCAATAAGTGAGCACGCGGCTAAGAGAGAAGACTAGAATGAGCGCTAGAGCGCTAGGGTTCCGGATCAAGAGCAATGGCTAGGGCTAGGGTTCCAGATTGGAAACCATGAACTAGGGTTAGGGGCAAAGTTAGATTCTTGAAAATGGAGATCGTAACAGGCGGTGGGAGGCATTCAGTGAGGGACCTGTCCTGAGTACGAGGAGGTCAAGTGCGTGCGTGGTGAGCACACCAAGTTGCAATTGGTTTGAGGCATCAAACAGTCTCGGGTGTCAGTGTTGCGCCGATACGATGCGCGAGGTCGATCGTGGCAGTCGTCTGTGGGAAGGAAGTTGGACCGTAGTGCGCGGCGCCCTGAGTGTGCGAGAGAGTTTGCGGATCGGGGGCCGGTGTGTGATAAATACATCTCGCTAGCCGGTGAGAAGACCAATGGGTGGTCGGCGTTAGAGAACGCAAAGGAGCCAGTGGTCGGTCGGCGGCCAAGAAAGTGAGCGAGTCGGTATTGTCGTTCGGTGGGCCGGTAGCAGCGAGTCGAGCTGTGTGAGCTCGTTGTTAACGGTCCTGGTTGGTGTGACCTTGAGCAGGGCGAGGGTGTGCCTGCGGGTTTAGAGCGTGATCCTGCATGGGTGCAGGGTGCTGACCGCGTGGGCATTGATAGTGTTGTCGGCCCTGTGCATTCGCATTGTGCGAGGGGGTCAACTGCTGCTGTTGGGAGGCGAAGGGCTTGTTCCCGGGGTTGCACTTGATAGTGCTGAGACGATTTGCTCGATGGCGAGTGGGGCGCGCATGCCCTTGGCTGGCGTGTTGTTGCCAGGCGAGCATCGCCATGCGCTCAATCGCTTGGAGCAAGAGCTGGTTGGGGAATGTCGTTCGCGCGATGGCGAGTAGCATAGAGGCCATTTGCAATATCGTATCTGAGTAGAAGGTCATTCAGTGAAATTTTAACTGAGTTGAACATAACCTGGTGAGGCCTGTCTTTCCCTCACTGGAGTTATCGAGAGTGCATATGCGCTCGATTGTTATTTTTTCATCGCTTAAAGCGAGACTTCGCCAGTAGTCTTATCCACAGGTGAGACTGAAAGTCAATCATGCTGTTGACCGCTGGCGGGGCTCATAACCTGTCGAAGGCAGCGGGAGCTACTCGAGCATCCCTGGACAGAGGCTACAGAGGAATAAGAGTAGAGGCTGGTACTTACTCAATTGGTAGCTTGGTAGGCTGGTTGATGCGAGGGTTTAGAGGGCAAGGAAATGTCTCTGTTTTCTATCCTGAGACCAGAGGTTATATACATGACATGTTACCTAAATATGTGGGAGATATGTATATATGTGTATATCTAATCTCGTACATGTGAATCTCGAGTTGTACTCTTATATAATCCATCTATATATGGAATATGTACACTTGTACATTCTATTCGTTCAACAGCACACGCTTAGTGGCAGACCAATGAATTAGGTCAGGGTTACTGTTGAATGAACAGAGTTTATTGACAGCGAATGCAATATTGGGTTGTGTGCCGATTGTGGCATACATCAACGATCCCATTAAGGATGCATAATTCCCAAATTGGGATAATGGTTCCACATTAGTTTCACGAGGTTCAAGCCGAACATTCGGGTCAAGGGGCGTCACTACAGGGTTGGCATCTTGCATACCGTACTTTTCGAGTATGTTCTCGATGTACATAGTTTGTTTGACAGCCAATGTTCCCTGGTCCCTATCACGAGTGAATTCAAGACCTACTAGCTTACTTTGCTTGCTGATATCGGTGATGTCAAATAGCGTCTTTAGATCTTGTTTGAGGCGATCCATCAGTGCCTTGCCATTTGCGAATAGCAACAAATCATCCACCCATATGGTGAGGATCTCAATCATCTTATCTGTTCGTCTCACATAGACACACGGATCCGAGCATATGCATTCAAATCCAATGCCGCTGAGCTGCTTATCGAGCTCATCATTCCATTTGCGGCTGGACTGTTTTAGTCCATATATGGTCTTTATTAAATGACATAAGCGGCGCGTGCCATCGTCATATCCTTCGGGCTGGTCCATATAGATGTCTTCTTCGAGCTTACCATTTAGGTATGCCCCTTTGACATCCATCTGTTGGATCTCCCAGTCCTTGGCGACAGCGAGTGCAAGAATCGCTCGAATTGTCTCGAGTCGGACCACAGGTGAGAACATCTCATTATAATCCATGCCCAGCACTTGACTAAATCCTCGAGCGACTAGACGGGCCTTATATTTATGTAATCGACCATCTTTATGATATTTTCGTATGAACACCCATTTGTTCGAAATAGGTTTGCGATCATTTGGTGCGTCAATAAGCTCCCAAGTTCCCATTTGGGCTAGAGTGTCTAACTCTATTTTGATCACGTTTTCCCATTCGGGCCACTCTGGTGAGCACATCGCTTCGTGGAGTGTTTTAGGATCTTTGCCGCCAAGGTGAGTCTTGCTTATCGCTGTATATACAGCGGCGGCATTTTGTGCAATTGACTGATGTCGTTCATTTTCGTCAGTGTCAGCCAGATCTTTGTCTGGGTCAATGTCAGGTATGTGATCATCTTCGATCATCCTGCAAGGTCACTTATTGGTGTCATCAGTGCTTTCTTCAGCACGATCTTTGTGTTTCCCCGGCACCACTGGCAGATCATCTGGGGTTGTAGCCTTGGATGCAGGCTTGTCACTATGACACTCCCCCTCAAGCCAACAATCCGGCGATGCACGAAGCGGCCAGCGATAATTGCGGGAAACCTTAATAGTTTTCTTTGTAGTATCATAATATTTGACACCACGAGGGCTGTTCTTGTACCCCACAAAAATATATTGCCATGCCTGTGGACCCAATTTAGAAGGATTCAGACTCTCATCCAAAAACCAAACAGGATGGCCAAATTCCTGGACAGATGAGATATCCAGATGATGACCCATACATTTTTGGATCAGCATCATATTGGGAATAGTATGAGTATACGCTCGATTACGAATGTAAGTGGCGTGAGCCATCGCTTCAGGCCACAATTCTTTTGGAAGTTGCCATGCAAAGATCATAGAACAGCAGAGATCAATCACTGTTCGATTCCATCACTCAGCAATGCCATTCTGTTCGGGCATGTATGGAGCGGTTGTTTGTATTTCAATGCCATGATCTAAGCACCATGTACGAAGATCTTTATTGATATATTCACAACCATTGTCGGCGCATATAGCCTTAGGCTTAAAATTGTATTGCTGCTCGATAATGGTAAGGTACTGTTTTACCTTCATGATGGTCTCATCTTTTGCTTTCATAAAAGCAAGTGTTACATGGCAGCTAGCATCGTCAACAAATGAAATATAATAACAATATCCTTGATATGAAGGAGTATGAGCGGGTCCCCAAACATCAGTATGGGTGATGTCAAATTGAGTCACCAACACTGTATCGTTGCCATCATCCTTGATGACATGCGCATTAGGCACCTTTTGCTTCACTTTCCCCTTATCTGTGCGCGCATAGGGCTTCTTTTGCCTGCTATTCTGTCTACCTGGTCCCCTATAGAGTGGGTTTTTAAAACATGTGGCCATCTGATGACCAGCGTATCCACAAATGTGGCAAGGAGGTTTTCCGTGATGCCGACATGCCGATGTAATGTGGTTTGACAGGCCACATATGTGGCAGGCACCTGTCTGTGGAGTCGACTGCGGGGTTGCATGAGTGGTGGTTGTAAAGGCAGAATTATATGAATGTGTATCCTTCTTTCGGCAGTACTCTTCCAAAAGGAATGAAATGAGTTCCTGAATGGTGATGTTCTGCACCCTTTCATTACCCCCTTTTGAGGTGTCTCGGCAATGATAACTGAGATAAGACAAAATGAAACCGTCCCAAGATGGCGGCATTGCTCCGACTAAGAGGGACTTGAATTTGATGTCTTCGAGGCATCCACCAGAAAGGTGAAGGTGCTTGCAGTATGCACGCATGTGTCCTGTTACACTTGGTCCGGGTAGGAACATGTTACGACTGGCCTGGGTAGGGTTGGTCGTAGACTCGAATGGGTACTAGAGTCGAGTGCAAGGAGTCCAAAGGTAAGTACCTGAGAACGACGAAGGACTAGGGATACCTCGAGAGCTTCACCACAAAGCGTAACAAGAGGATTTGGCAAAGAAGTCCGAAGGGGAGAGCCTTGGATGACGAAGGACGAAGGGGAACCTTGAGAGCTTCACCACGAAGTGTAACACAAGGGTTTAGATGAAGGAGTCCGAAGGGGGAGGCCTTGGATGACGAAGGAGGATGAAGGGCAAAGGAGCACACGCTCAGAGAGTGGGCTGAGAGCAGATGGGTTGTATATCGAGTAGCTCTAGCTTAGTGTACAAAGATGAGTGTCTAGGGTTTATATACTAAGGGAATGGAAGGTCATGGAACATGACTGAAGGGTATGTGTCAGCCGCAGTATGAATGAGTCATGAAGACTGCGGATGAGTAAGGGTACACTAAGCAAGGTGACAAATCATGAATAAGAGATGAGTAATCCGCAGTATGGAATGAGTCATGAAGACTGCGGATGACGAATGAGTGATGAGTAAAGGGGGATGCATAATCTGTAGATGAGTCACGAAGACTGCGGATGACTGATGGGGGCAAAGGGTAAGGGCCTAGGGTCAAGTGACGCAATAGGGCAAAGGGTAGAGGCAAAGGGTATAGGCTTAGAGGCAGGTGACGTAGTAGAGCAGAGGGTATAGGCCTAGAGGCGGGTGGTGCCATAGGAAGCATAAAGGAGGCTCATGAGAGCGAAGGGGAATGAGGAGAGACAAGGGGAAAGGGAAGGGATGGTCTAGGTGAGGTTCGAACATAGAGACTTGGTAGTCTGGAGTGAGAACCGAAAAGAAGAAGAAAAGGAAAGGAAACAATGGATCGTAACAGAACAGATGTAGCCTCGAGAAGAAGGTCTTGGAATGAAAGACACAAGCAAGGGGGTCTTGAGGAGCAAGGGATCAAGACAACCAAAGACTAGGGAGACTAAGGGAGTCTTGAGGATCAAAGGGATCAAGACAACAAGGTTCTTCGAGGGTCGAGGGATTGAAGACTGAGTGCTGAGAGCGACAAAGGCAACCTATGAAGCTGGGTTAAAAGCTCAGAGGTTGAAGCATCCTTTGAAGTGCAGGACGAGGTCACACAGAGGTTTCAAGGAACAAAGGATATATTCCAAGATGTATCTAAGAGATACTCAAGGAGGTCAAGGTTAGAGAAACTAAAGGCGATGTTGAGTCGCTTATAAGTAAAGAAAAGAACAATAGAAATGACTATGATTGGTCGCTAAAAGTGGTGCCATAGAACACTATGGAATGTGATGGAATGAGTAGGTAATCCACAGTAAGAAGTAGTAAGAAGCTGTGGATGACTAAGTGTTACACAAAAGCAGAGAGAGAGAGATGGGCATATAGAGTGAAAGAAGAAGAGAAAGAGAAAAAGAGATGAGGGGTCCCTATGAATTGTAACACGTCCTAAAAAAAGAGGGATGTCTTCTTCGGTGTGTGCTTGCATGCGAAACAATTGCTTTTTGAGGGATAGGATGGTGTGGGTGTCGCATGGCGTGTTAGCGGTACGTAACCCCTGCCACATCTCGGCAGATGTTTCACAGTCCGTGATATGCATATGCTGTTCATCATTAATGGATGTGGCAATGAGAGCCTGACCAATATTATCCTTTTCAATCCATTCTTCTTCCCCGATGGGATCTGAGGGACGCGGTTGCCCAAGAATAACGACATTGTAAGCTCGCTTCTATTTGAGGACAGTGGTGATGTGTTTGGTCCACGTGAGCCAGTTCTCGTTATTGAGCTTGTCGATTTTAGGGGTAGATGCGCTCATAGATGGTGTATATCTTGTAACAGCATGGGAAGTGGACATAGCTCATGGCGCATCGGCTATGGTTGTCAATGATGATGACTGAGGAGGTGATTGCATTGGTGTTGAAGAAGGGATTGGTGGTGGTACAGATGCGGGTTCAATAGGCAACCCAGATCCTTGTGGAGTAGTCATGATGAATCAAGTATTGTCCAAATAATTTCTGAGCCTATTTGTGGTCAGGGCTCATAACCTGTAGAGGCTACGGCCTTTATTGGCGGAGGAAAATCGGCTCAGACAAAGTGAGGCAGGGATGGAGCGTATGATGTATCTTGCCTCCTGTCCCCTATGGTTGGTTGTCTCTTTTTATGAGCGAGTATACTACTTGGCATACTACATAGTAATCTAGGAGTGCTCCTATTATTGGAGCTGTTATCTGAGACATTCGCTCGGCTGATTAATCATTCGGTCACATGATGTTTGTTCTTATTTGGTCTAACAGACCTCAACAGAGTTCATATGAACTGTTACTGTTTTTCTTTTTGATTGGAAACGGACCAAAGTGACAGTCATTGAGCTTCTTCATTGGTTGATCTGAATGGATGTTCATTGCTTCAATGAGAACCAAGTCGCCGGGTTTAAGGTCTGGGGAGTCGCACGCTTTACGATCATAGTACTTTGTCATATCCTCTTGGGCGTACTCCAATGATCATTTAGCAAGGTCTTGCAACTCCTTCATGCACTTCTGGAAGTCACTGGCTGCTTCGTTACGGATACTCTTTTTTGACTCATATCAAATGCGTGGTTGTTGTCTGTAATTGAGCATGAACAGTGAATATCCAGTGGCCTCGGCTGTTCATTGGTTATGCGTGAATTCCACAAGAGCTAACCAGTCGACCCAATTGTTTTGGCGGTGATTGATGTATATCCTGAGATACTGTTCTACCTCGGCGTTTAGTCATTCTGTAAGACCATTGAATTGGGGATGGTATGCTGTCGACAGATTTCCCTTGATCTGTAAAAGCATAAATAGATCCTTCATGAAGGCAGATATGAATTGAATTGAGTTCCTCTATTGGATATGACTTTCTTAGGGGTACCGAGAAGTTTGAATATGTGATCGCGGTAGATGGTGGCTATTCTGAGAGAAGTGATGTTGTCTGATACAGGGAACAGATGGATCATCTTCGAGAAATAATCCACCACATTCAGGATCATATTTTTGCCTTTCAATTCCGGGAGAGGTCCTATGAGGTCTACTGAAATCGTTTCCCAAGGTGCATCCGGAATAGCATGTGGATGTAATGGCATGTGACGGTGTCGACGATCTACTTTGGTTTTCTGACATCAATCACATCCGTGGATGTATGCCTTGAGATCCTTGGAGAGGGTTGGCCAATAGTAATGGGCCATTATCAGGTCCTTTGTCCTTCAAACTCCGGGATGACCTGCGAGTGGATGGTTGTGGTACTGAATGATAATATCTTCTCGCAGCTTGGAGTCTTTCGGAATGTAAAGGGTGCTCTTCCATTTCAGTATACCATTGTCTTTGGACCAATGAGGTTTTGCATCCTCTAATCCCTTTTGCACATATGTTTCTCGATTTGCCTGTAATGATTCAATCTGTTCCTCAATACTCCTTGTTGTGGATGCAGTAGTGGTCACCAGACCATCCTCAACAACAGGAGATTCAAGCGTCAATCGAAAAAGGTGGGCTGGAAGCATCATTATTTGTGTGTTATCAAGTTCCACCCCCTTTGTGGACGAGTAAGACTCAGTGACTATGGTTAGAGTCAACTATATTACCTGTAGACGAGTCAGACTACAGTAGGGTAAGTATGAGTAACAATAGTAGGTAGTGAGTATCTTACCTCAGTGACTATGGTTAGAGTCAACTAAGGTACAGTACAGAGACGAGCGAGTAAAAGTACTGGCTTATGTAAGCTACCTAATACGGAAGTGGAGCACTTGAACTCCAACACTCCCCCTCAAGCAGAACAGAGTCCGAGCTCAGAAGCAAAATGCTTTGCCTTAGCAGAAGGAAGGGCTTTGGTAAGGGTATCAGCAACCATACTATCAGTAGAGCAGTAGAGTAAACGAATAGAACCTTTCAAAATGGAGAAACGAATAAAATGGTATCTAATATCAATATGTTTAGTGTGCGCATGGTAATTACCGTCCTTAGTAAGCGCGATGGCCGATTGATTGTCGTTGAAGAGAGTGATCAGTTTACAAAGTGGTCTGAACATTTCGCCAATGAGATAACGCAGCCAGAGGGCTTCCTTGGCAGCATGAGTGGAGGCGATATATTCAGCTTTGGTTGTCAAGAGCATGACGAGTTCTTGTTTGTGTGAGCTCCATGAGATTGCGCTGCCATCGATGAGGAAAGCATAGCCCGAAATGGCATGCCGGTGTTCCTGAGATGCGCCGTCTGCATCCGCGTAGCCCTCGAGACTTTTGGTTTGTGTTCCGTATGTGAGCGACCAGGTTTTCATGCCGATTAGGTACCGGTAGACACATTTGAGCGCTTCCCAGTGCGGTATCCTGGGGTCCTCAGTGAATTGGGCGATTGTCGACACAGCGAATGCGATATCCGGTCGGGTACCCACTGTGAGATACATGAGTGAGCCGAGTGCTGCCCGAAATGTGACTTGTTGCATAGTTGCGGCATCTGCGGTTGATGTCAGCGACTGAGATCAGGACAGTTGGATGTTGGGGTCCATGGGGATGGAGAGTGGTTTCTGGTCAGTGAAGTTGTATTTTGTGAGTATGGCGTCAATATATGGTTGTTGGGAGATGGAGATGGTATGTGCATCGCGATCGCGCACTATCTTCATTCCGAGGAGCCAGCTGATCGGTCCGAGATCTGTGATCTTGAAGCGTGATCCGATTTCGGCTTTGAACACTTTGATAAGCTCCTTGGACGATCCAGTAATGGTGCAGTCATCAACGTGTGAGGCTAGAATGAGTATGTCGGTACCTATGTTCGCCACAAACACTCCCCAATCCGCCTCTGTACGGTTGAGACCGAGTTCAGTGAGCTCCTTGCATAGCTGCTGGTACCATTTCAGCGCGCCTTGCTTTGAGCCATAGAGCGTGACGCGGAGGCAAGTAACTAGATTGCAGCTGTGTTTGCTGACATCAGGGGGAAGCTCCATGTAGATAATTTCATTGTTGTCCAGTTTGCCATTGAGGAATGCAGAGTGGAAGTCGAAAATGTCAATGTCCCAGTCATAGCGGGTGGCGATGGCAAGGATCAGGCATAGAGATGAGAGGCAGGCGACCGGAGCATAGGTTTCATAGTAGTCGACACCTTTGTATTTGAGTGAAACTGTGGGCGATGAGGCGAGCTTTGTACTTATCGATTTCGCCGGCTGCGTTGCGCTTTATCTTAAAGACCCACTGTTACGAACCCTTCAAAACCATAGTTATTGCATAGACGCCCGCCTTTGGCGCCCGCTACTATTGAACCATTGATTGTTAGACGCCCGCTCCTTAGCGCCCGTAGTCTTAACGCTCGCGTATAGTTCACAAGTCACGTGACATAGCATAGCATTGGTCATTGGTCCAGACCGTGACATTATTGCATAGTATTGGTCATCGATTCTAGAACATGACATATTACATAGCATTGGTCATTGGCTCTAGACCATGACATCATAGCATAGCATTCGTCATCGTTCTAGACTCTGACATCATCGACCTCATGGTTACAACATGGATAGCGCATTGCATAGGCATGGTATCCTCAAGGCATAGATAACGCCTCATGGCGTATGGCCTTGTGCATGGTATAGGCATGTTTGCCTCATGGATCACCTCATGGTGTATAGCATTGCATAGCATAGTATAGATAGTACCTGACACAGCTTGGTCCGTGCTCAATTCTCGATAGTATATATAGTGGCTCATATAGTAGATAGTTCCCTAGTCTTTTCTGGTTGATTTACCGCCAGTTTACTCCCTTGTCCTAGTCCTCGTCTTAATTGACATTTCCATTGTCCTAGTATTGTGTGTGGTAGCCGGTTCTGTATAGAAACCAGGCATCGCCAACACCCACTTGGAATCAATGACATTTATTCCTTTTGGCGGTCTCAGCATGACATTCCAGGTGTGTGCATCGTCAAGGCTTTTGAGCTTGGCATTAACTGCATCTTCCCAGCGTGCCCAATCCAGCCATTTCCATGCTTCTTCGACCGTGCGTGGCTTGAGTGCCTCAGCCTCACTAACTCCCACATACATCACATAAGCAGTATCGCCATCATCCCATCCCTCACTCACCACATCCGCCTCTATGGCCACACCCTCCCCATCATTCTCATGTTGGCCCTCAAGAGTGACAGCTTGGACTCCTCGTGGCAAGATGGATCCACCTGCTCGTCCATCGTGCGTCTCTTGGCCACTGGTGAGCATCTTGATGTATGGCGAGTTTCCTCGTGTGCAGGCTGATCGGCGCAGTTTGGCCATGGGTTCTGGCAGTGGGGGCGGTACAGTGAGTGGTTTGTTTGGGTTTCCAGGGTGCTGATTGTTCTTTACAGTTCCATTACTCTCCCCTTCAATCTGCAGCCTGTGTCGCCCAGAGTCGTTGCTCCGGCGCTTCTCGAATGAGACGTTGCGCTCAATGCTCACGGTGCATCAGCCCTTGTCATAGATTTGGTGTGCGCTGCTGTCAGCGTCATAGCCTATCCACCGACCCGCTCACACTCGAGCGTCAAGCTTCGACCTAGAGTCATCATGGACCCACACGCGCATACCCCACTCTGGTAAGTGGTTTAGGTTCGGTTTCTTCCCAGTCAACAGCTTATGCGGCATCTTGCCGTTGAGTGCGCGGGACGCCGTGTGATTCTTGATCCAGACCACATGCGCTAATGCCTCTCCCCACAGCGTTTTCGGCAGGCCAGTGGCATGTAGGACTGTGCAGACCTGCTCAACCAGAGTCCAGTTTAGCTGCTCAGCAACACTGTTGTGCTGCAGCGTGTCATGTGTGGTGAGTTTCCGCTCTGTCCCCTCAGATTTAAGGTAACGTTTGAAGTCATCCCCTAGATATTCACCGCTGCAGTCCAATTGGAGGTGTTTGACAATGGTGCCATGCTGTGTCCGTGCCCAGGCAGTGTAGGTCTTGTAGGCATCAAGGGTGTCAGACTTTGCAGCAAGGAGGTACAGGTGTGTGTACCGCATATGGTTGTCCGTGAATGACACATAGTACTTCTTGTGTCCAGGGGTTTGTACGTCGGATGGTCCCCAAATGTCGCTATGGATCTCGTCACCAAAGATGTTGCAGTGTTGCGGCTCGCGGACGTGTCCTATAGGTTTGCGGATTTCTTTCCCATATTTGCAGGACTCGCACTGACCCATGGTTTGGTGCATAGGATCCAGTTTGACGCCTTCAACCATGCCCTTTGCGAGCATGTCACGGATTGTACTCGGCACGAGGTGGGATAGCTGCGTGTGCAATTCTGACATAGTGAGTACGTCTGGCGAGCTGGCGGCCCCTGCGAACGGCTGACTTGCAGCATGTTTCACCCGGTATAGGCCATTGCTAACAGGAACTTCGCCTATCAGGTGTTACGACTTGGTGTTTCTTTTCTTCTCTTTCTTTTCTTTGTTCTCGCTACGCTCCTTCGAGTCGCTACGCTCGAACCTCGCCTGGACCCTCTCTTCTCTTTCCCTCTGTTTCCCTTCGTCTCTCCTCTTTCTCCTTACGCTTCCCACGGCACCGCCCGCCTCTAGGCCCATACCCTCTGCCCTGCCACGTCACCCGCCTCTAGGCCCATACCCTTTGCCCTTACCCTTTGCCCTGATGACTCACCTGGTGTCGTCATCCTCTTATCTTTCCATTACTCATCCGCAGTCTTCTTACTCATCCATAACCGCGGATTACTCATTCATCTTATTCATGCTTTGTCACTTGCTTAGTGTAACCCTTAGTCATCTGCAGTCTTCATGACTCATTCATACTGTGGCTGACACATACCCTCCGGTCATGTTCCATGACCTTCCACTCCCTCTGTATATAAACCCTAGTTACTCCACCATGTACACTAAGCTAGAGCTACTCGATCTCCTCTATAACATCTGCTCTCAGCCTACTTCTCTGAGCGTGTGCTCTCCTTAGTCCCTCGTCGTCCTTAGGCCTTCCCCTTCGGACTCCTTTGTCTAAACCCTTGTGCGACGTGTCGTGGTGACGCTCTCAAGGTACCCTTGGTCCTTCGTCGTCCAAAAGGCATCCCCCTTTCGGACTCTTTCGTCGTCCTCTGGTGTCTACCTTAGGACTTAACCCTTAGCCTTAGTACCCATCGAGTCTACGTCCGACCCTACCCGGGCCAGTCGTAACATCAGGCGCTTCTGGGGATTGAAGATGCGGCAGACGGATCTGCAGAACAGTGCCACGTAACCTGTGGCTGCAAGCTTACTGACAGAGATAAGGGTCACTCCCATAGACGGTGCGTACAGCACATTCTTCAAAAGAATTTGTGTGTTTGACTTTCCGTTCAGTAACTCAATGTATAGGTCTCCGTGTCCAATGGCATCAAAAGTGCGGTTGTCGGCGGCTCAGATGGGCTTGGGTGGGATAGAAGTGAAGTTGATGAAGAGCTGGCAGTATGGGGACAGGTGCTGTGATGCGCCGCTGTCATACAGCTCGACAGTTGCTGACGCATTGGAATGGGCAAGGACTGCAAACAGGATCCATGTGACCACGCCCAGTTCCTCTGCAATGGACTCGGAGCCATCAACAAACCATATGCCATCAGATTCGGTATCATCAGCAGCAACATTTGCGCTCTTCAAAGACTTTGTGCTCGAGTCTTTGGTTCTCTTTCCCCTCAACTTCCAACCCTTTGGCACCTGGCCATGTTTTCCTCTGCCCTCTTCCCAGCAGTCGTGCGTTTGGTGGCCGCGCCATCCACAATTGTTGCAATCACTGTTGAACCTCTGGGTACGTTCCCTTTTTCCCTTTGTGTCCGCATTTAAAGCTGCGTCCTCCTTTTCCCCTTTAGGTTTTATGCTACCTTGCATAACAAGTTGGTCGTAGATCTCAATGACCAGTTCAATAAGCTCTGAGCTGTTGACTTGGTGGCTTTGCCATCACATGCTGGACAATATAGAGGTGAGTAGCGCATTATAGGCGCGTGGCAGGGATGCGAAGATGATGTTGAAGAGGTCGGTTTCAGGGATCGGGTGCCTGATGGATGCAAGTGATGAAGTGACAGCGTGCCATATGGCAGCAGCTGACACCTGAGGACTAACCTAGCAAAGGGCTAGACTCACCGGAAGGTTCAGATGGGTGGTTGAGGTTAGCACGTAGTGGTTGAGTACAAGATGCTATTAGAACTCAGATGTGGAGTTCGAATATATATACATATGATTATGTAATACTACTAATTGTGGAACGAACTTAATGTTCATTCAACACTCCCCCTTGCTAAGCAGCTACTCTGAGTGCGTAAGCAAGTGAATGATTCTCCTAAGACTGTGCTTTGTCGTAGAGAACGAGGCCAAGTTGGCGTTGACAGTTTGTGAGGGCTTCAATTCCTAAGTTTT
Source organism: Rossbeevera pachydermis (assembly GCA_038090155.1). Lineage (NCBI taxonomy): Eukaryota > Fungi > Basidiomycota > Agaricomycetes > Boletales > Boletaceae > Leccinum > Leccinum pachyderme. The sequence continues at coordinate 16,012 of JBBPME010000346.1, forward strand.
TGGTAAACATGTCGGCAGGGTTTTTAGTACCCTCTACAGAGAAAATCTCGATGAGGCCTTCCTTGACAAAGTCTCGGATGCCATGCCATCGGATATCAATGTGTTTCGATCGACTTTCCGTAACAGGATTGTTCGCCATAAAGATAGATCCTTGATTGTTGCCACAGATCGGTGTAGGCTTCATTTGATAACCCATTTCTTCCATGAGTGTCCTGAGCCAGACTACCTGCTTGCTACAATCAGATAATGCAATGTATTCAGCTTCAGTGGACGAGTATGCCACACGAATTTGTTGGCGTGATTGCCAGCTGAAGATGCATCCGGCTAGTTTAATGAACCAGCCAGTCTGAGAGCGATGAGATAGAGAGTCAGATGCCCAATCTGAGTCGGTGTATGCAATGAGACCAGCCCCTGAGGATCCATCAAATACAAGGGAGTAATATTGTGTCCCGAGTAGATAGCGGCATATGTAAAATGCACGATCAAGATGTTCCTTTGAGGGTTTGGCAGCATGTTTCGACAGAGTGATCACTGCAAATGCAATGTCTGGGCGGGTTCCGAGCATTAGGTATAGCAGGGAACCGATCACTTGTTGGAAGAGTGATCTGATCTTGGGGTCAACTGCGCCATCGTAGGCAGCAGGTTGATACCCTTGTGGAAGTGGTGTGGGAGCCACACGAGCGTTGACAAGATCAAATTGTGTAAGGATTTTCTCTAGATAGGCGCATTGATCTATTAAGATCTTGCTGCCATCTCGTCATATATTCATGTGTAGGAATTCTTTGGCAGGACCTAAGTCTCTGCACTCCCAGCACTTCATGAAAGCGTCTTTGATCACCTTGACAGTTTTAATGTCAGGTCCACAGAAAAGGGCATCGTCGACATATATAACTGCAACTATGACAGAGGTTTTCACCATTCTGAACATAAAAATGCCAGCTTCGGACTTCAGACATTCGAATCCGAGTTCTTTCATGGACTCATTTAGAGTCTCCCACCAGGCCAGTCCGGCTTGTTTAAGGCCGTAGAGGGCACGCTTTAAGCGGAGCACTTTATGCTCTTGTCCTCTGACTGTAAACCCTTCGGGTTGTTTCATGTAGATCTCTTCATCTAGCTTGCCATGTAAGTAGGCGCTTGGAACATCCAAAGCCTCTATGTGCCAGTTCTCGAGGGAGGCCAGTGCAAGCATTAAGCGCACCATCTCAAACCTTACGACAGGGGAGAATACATTGTCGAAATCAATCCCTTCGACTTGGGAGAAGCTTTTTGCTACGAGGTGGGCGTGTTTGCGGCCATCGGGTTTAATGTCAAATACCCAGCGATTGGAGATGACTTTGCGGCCTTTCAGTGCATCTACAAGTTCGAAGACTTGTCTCTCTCGGAGCATGTCGAGTTCTTTTTGACACGCATCTCTCCATTCCTTTTGCTCATGGGAAGGCAAGGTTCGTATGTCCTTGTAGGTCCATTCCCTGTGTGGTTTGGTCTCATTGACCGTTGACAATGCCTTTGATAACAAGAATGTTGCGAGTCCAGATCCCCCTTCACGACATAGACGCGCAACATGATCCTCTTCATCAGAAGGGGGTGCAGCATCAGCGGGTGTGTCGGGAAATCCACCAGGCACAGGACGAGACCGAGCAGCGCAATCTTCGCGCTCAATCTCCTTGGTTTGTTCGGTGGGGTGACAATCGTCACCATAGACATTGTCAGGTCGAACAGGTGTTACAAACCCTCTTTTGCAACCTAGCTTTAGCGCCCGATTATCTTATCTAAGCGCGCGCCAATCTTATCTAATCAGCAAGCGCTCAATCTATATCTTATCGTGTCACGTGACTCGAGTCTAGACCACTATGATGTAATACCTCAAGGCTAGCGCATGCTAAAGGCATGGTAGCCTCATGTTGTAGTTCTAGACCACAGTTCCCACGAGCGTGTGAACACTTTATACATATACAGTAGTTTATCTCACGAGACGTCATCGCTTACCTAGCACTTGCCCTAAAGTACGCCTCATGGCCACCTCATGTATAGTAGTATATAACAATGCAAGTACCAGCCAGACACCTTAGTCTGTTCTGGTTGATTCCCCGACCTGAAATAGTCCCCTTCATCTGAGTTCTTGCCTTTGGTGGTGACCTAGTACCTTAACTATATAGTTTTGGTCGTTGCCAACAACAGGGACCTTGCGAGTGCGGCCAGAACGGCGCGGCGCAGGAGGTATGGCAGATGGTGCTGTAGTCCTTCAGGGAGGAGTGCTTGGCTGGTGTTGGACAGGCAAAGGCGGAGCAGGAGGAGGTGTTACTGGATGAGGAGGATGAGTTTGATGAGTGCTTCCATCGTCAGGAGAGGGTGCCTCTATGGGCGCGTTGAGAGAGGGAGCAGGCTGGGCTGGTTCAGCCGTTGGCCATGAAGGCGCTCTGCTTGGTTTATCACAGCGGGGAAATTGCGCTTCCTCGAAGGAGGCTTGCGCAGCTGTGAAAAGGACATTGTTGGGGGAACGCATAAAGAGGAAGTCAGCCTCATTTCCAGGTGCTACACCCAGGTACACCATTAGTTCCGATTTAGGGGCGAGTTTGTCGACCCGAACATCGGCAGGAAGGAATACATATGCAGCGCAACCAAAGACGTGCAAGTGATCGATCCTGGGCTTCTTCGAATGAAGTGCCTCAAAAGGTGTGCGCCATTGAAGGCGGCTTAGAGGGGTGCGGTTGTAGCAATGAGTCGCATGAGTGACTGCGAATTCCCACCAGCTATCAGGCAAGCAGGCCATATGGCGCATTGCCTCAGCTTTGTCCATTAGAGTGCGCATGAATCTTTCTGCGCGCCCATTTTGTTGAGGGACATGAGGAGCACTTTCGTGAATCCTAATGCCCTCCCCCTTTAGTAGACTATCATAGGTGGCTGATTTGTATTCGCCGCCAAAGTCAGACATCCAACCTTTCACCTGCGCATTAAATTGCGTCTTCACCTCTTGTAAGAAGTGTTTGGTGTTACACTTGGTCCAGGTAGGAATGAGCGTAGCCTCTGAAAACGCAGGAGGACAAGGATACTGTCAGAACGACAGTGACAAGGACGAAGGTGACGTTACGATCAAGTGTCGCAACGAAAGACAAGGATGTCGTCGAGGGTGACGACCGCAGGTATCGCTCGATCGAATGTCGAGACGAAGGTAATCCAATCAAGCGGAGGATTACAAGTCGAGAGCGTCCACTCAGAAGTAGGACGAAGACTTTCAAGGGTTCTTCCCACTGAAGGGTTGTCAAGGAGGGGCTAGATTGCAGGGGACGAAGTACAGTGAAGTACAGAGGAGATCTAGCTTAGGGACTACGGATGTTATGGAGGGGTTTATATAGTACAAGGAGCGGAGTCTGAATAAGTGGATGGAACATCATGGAACATCATGAAAAGGCGACGAGTAATCCGCAGTATGGAAGATGAGTCAGAATGACTGCGGATGAGTAAGTATTACAAATAAAGTGAGTCATGATGAGTCATGTTGACTGTGGATGAGTCACAATGAGTCATGCAGACTGTGGATGAGTCATATGGAGGAAATGATGACTAAGCGATGGGTTGAGGGTATTATGTCATCATAGAAGAAAGAAAAGGTCAGAGCATGGTTCGAACGCAGAGACTTGGTAGTCCGTAGTGAGAACAAGAGAAAAGGAAAAGAAACAAGCAAGTCATAACACCCTTTATCAGAACTTTTACAAAAGTCTTATTTGCGCTAACCATTGGTTATATGAACTTACTGGTCTTATGGAACATGTCTAAGTGTGCCACACCTCGTGAGCTGAATTAGTTCATTAGCGAATGCCAAACTTTGTCTCGCTCATCTCATTGCCAGCTCATTCACCTTATTTATCTTATAGCATGTGTAATGGATAGGTACAAAACTGATTAGGATTCGAGAAATAGCAGCTATACTACAAGTCTGAAAGATGGAGGACAAAAGCATGTGGGCAAGAGGACACAGAGGGCGTGAGCCAAGTGTTTGGCATTCACTAATGACCTAATTCAGCTCATGAGGTGTGGCATGCTTAGACGTGTTCCATAAGACCGGTAAGTTCATATAACCGACAGTTAGTGCAAATAAGACTTTTGTAAAAGTTCTGATGCTTTCTACAGTGGGAAAACACAGTTTCCTGATGTGGTCACCATCATCGGATGTTCGAGCGAAGGTGAAATTGTCTGTGCTTGAGGAGGGCATGGAGCAGAAGAACAGTGGGCTTATTATCTTTTGTTTCGCATTGTAATATGTACTTATAAGATCAACCAAGGACTAGTGTTGCCACAGCTCAGCTATTTTGGCTAAGCCGTTTCAGAACTAAACCATTTCATGGCAAATGAACTATTAGAGAATCTTCATAGAGTTGAAAAATGGTCATCTACAATGTTACTACTCTAGTAGAGCTGATATTGGTTGTGAAAATTGCAATGGCTTGAGGCAGCTTGCTGAGCTGTGGCAACACTACCAAGGACTGAAAGTTGCCTATTTTGAGAGCCGATATGAAAACACGACAGGCCGGCAATGCTGCTCACTTCGGTGCTTCTTTCATGGCGCGGCTGTCAGGACACGGAACACGCTACGTATTGTGTGACGGCGTAATATATTTGAAGTTCTTTTCAGTCAACTCCCTCTTAAGCGATAGCCCTCGGGAAGACCCTCAGGCTATCGGTTTCGAGAGAGTATCGGGTCTGGTGGAGAGCGAGAAAGTGAACCTTTTATTGAGAGTTCTATGGCCTATGGCCTATGGTTGAGTAGTGTAGTCGAATATATTCAGCAACGAGAGAAATAAGATGTGATTTTAGTATCCTTTATGCTTCGAGCTTGCAACGCTCGTGTCTTTTGTCCGAACCAATTCCACCTGACGAAAGAAAGGATCATCGAGATGTTTTGCGTAGTTCCGGGCTCCGGCACGAGTAACTACTGGTTCTGAGTCATCCTCAGCATTCACGTTGTCACTACCGGGCTGGGATTCTGCGTAGCTGAGGTGGCGAGTGCCAGTCACAGACTGATTTGGGCCACGTAGTCCATGTGCATGCATCACAGAATCAAAAATCTCTGTCTTCATCTGTTGCCTCGAACTGTGAGCTTCGCCAGTGGGGTTAAGAATTTCGGAAAGGTCCATTCGGGTCGAACGCTGGAGGGCACTCGTGGACTCTAAATCGTCTAACGCATGCCCGACAAGGCAACCTTCCTCTGTCTCTGTTTCATTATTAAAATTACAAATCCAGTTTGAGTGGCGATGTGATTACACAATAAAGACCTTCCTAATTAGGCAATTATCTATCGGATTTTTCCACCAAAGGCTATCGGATTTTTGTCACGAATTCCCGCAAACCAACTTCCAAAAATCTATCGGTTCGGGACCGCAGGGAGTTATCGGTTAACCACCTATTAAGGGAGTCGATTGTATACAGAAGATTGGAAGTCACACCTGGGTATCCAGGCCCTCCCAACAGAGTGCGCGAAGCTGTACTTGGCTCTGAGACCCGCGAAGACGCTAGCGGAAGATGTAGATATCGCATATTGTCTGTTCGGTATCTTCAATGGCTCACCCCAGGTTATATATACCAGTACACCCAAACAGTTTACTAGAGTACCTCTTGACTCGATCAGCTGAAAATTCTCTCTTGGGCTCACACTGGCACCAACAGTTACCTCCCTACCAGATCAAGTTCCGTAACCAATCTAGACTCGCAGTCGAGACTGGCGAGAGGATCACCAAGGTCCTTGCGGTTCTCCACTTCCGGCCCCTTGCTACTGTTCAGTTGCACTAACAACTATGTACATGCCCTTACTCCTCTTTCGATCGTCACTGGTCGAATTCATTCCTGGATTTGTTTTCTCCCTCACATCCCTCACCGCTATCACAACGGAACGTAGACTCGTTGGTTCGCGCTTAGTATCATGCCACTGCGTCCATCCCTGGCGAGATGCACATCGACGAGACCAACGACAAACTTGATCGGAATGCATGGCCTGGTGCTCATTCGCCCCTGGATCAGTACCCTTCTGGACAGGGATTTCTCGGGGTGAGCTCTTCAACTCAATCTAGGCATGCCTTACAGCTGGCCGTGCGACTAAAACAGCTATCGGGTGCGCTGTTACTTGCTTCGCGGGGCCAGTTGTTGTACAAACGTGTTGCAGTGGACAGTTTTATCAATATTCAGATCCTACCAGAGATACCTTTGAAGGACTTGATGGAGAGTATAAGTATTGGTGCAGTCAATGATCATTAATTGTGCGTTCTTGATTCAATTCTCCAGGATCATATCCCACCAAGTTTCTTACATTTTAGTTCCTACTCGAGTTGTTTGCTCATGCCAAAGTCTAATAAAACCGTAATTGTATACCAAATTTTAGATGAGAAATGCTCTCCTCGGGATCTGATTATGCCTTTCAGGTTACTGACACATTTTCCAATCAGATCTTTTTGGGAATCGATTTTATGTTCTATCGCGGAGCATGAGAGCTTGAATGACAGACTATCTGTGCTCATTAGCTACGGCAGGAAGTACATTCTACCTTTTCTTGAAGATAAGATAAGCAGGCGAACGGTATCCGAGGCGACTGAGTCATGCTCACACACACGCAAGTTAGTAGTAACCCATTCACGGTTCTGGGACCTTGGAGGCTCAGCCCTAAACCGCTATGGCAGTCTCAGGCACATCACCCACTGATATAAACAATATTCAAGTGGGAGATCCTTTATCTCTTCGACCCGCGAAACACCACCACCTATGGAGCTTTCTGCTTCAAGTCCAATTTCTTGGCTCGCCGTGTTTGTGCCTCTCGCAGTCGTTACCGTGGCCATAGTTCGACGAATTGTTCAAACTCGATCAGAGAGAAAGGGGTGCCCTCTCCCGCCTGGGCCTTCTCCGCTCCCCGTCGTTGGAAACGCCCTCTCGGTTAACACCGAAGAACCTTGGTTGACCTATACCGAATGGCAGGCCAAGCATGGTGAGCAGAGTGCCGAGTGAGAATGACTGGCTCTAACGGAGTCTAGGTGACATAATCTATCTGAGGCTCATGGATTCCGACGTCGTCGTCCTGAACTCACCCTCTGTTGCAACGGACCTTCTAGAGAAGCGATCCCAGATATACTCTGATCGCCCTTTCATAGCTACCATTGCCCCGTGAGTGATTCTTTCAGATATGATTTAGCCTTCGACGAAATGAACTTCTGGCGGCTGATGTTCTTGTAGATATGGACATGACTGTAACTTTGCGTTCACACGATACGGTGACCATTGGAGGTTGTGCCGCCGAATATTTCATCAGACATTCCGACTTGAATCTGCTTTGG